>AP028435.1:2249363-2319219 GCA_036509395.1 Antheraea yamamai | reverse complement strand
GTTTTTAATATTTGACAATTTAATAGTGCTCTTTGAACTCGATACAATATTCTTATTCCATGGTTACTAAGTTATGTAGACGAAAGCGCAGTAAATAAAATAAAATGGCCACCAAAGTGACAGAAAAGACAATATAATTAAAGTTACATACATAGATACAGATATATGAATTTCAATTATATTTATTCTTGGAGTCCAGTACAACGCACGTCTCACGGACATATTTACAGTAAACAACATATTTTTGCTAAATTTTATGCGGATGAAGTCGCGGGTAGCAGCGAATCTAAAATAGAATAAACTAAATTACTTTTTGTAAGGTCAGCTATCTGCCAGTGGAAGCCCCGTGAAAATCAGTCCAACCCTTTTAGAGGTAGCATTGCAGGCGAAGCCACGGTTAACAGCTAGTCTAAATTAAAATAAACTAAATTACTTTTTTTAATGCCCGCTATCTGCCGGTGAAAGTCTCGTAAAAATTAGTTGCCCCGTTTTGGAGATATAACAGCGCGCGAAGCCACGGTTAACAGTTAGTCTAAATTAAAATAGATTAAGTTACTTGTTATGATGTCCGCTATCTATCGGTGAAAGTCCTGTCAAAATCTGTTCAACCGTTTTGGAGATAGCATTGCGGACGAAGCCACGGTTAACAGCTAGTATAATTTAAAGGAGCCAAAATAACTTGCTGTAATTTCAGCTATCTCCTAGTGAAATTTTCGTCAAAATTGGTCCAGCCATTTCGAAGTTTATCCGGAACAATCAGACAGACAGACTGACCGACAAAAAAAATTTAATTGCGTTTTTGTTATCAGTAGCGTGTATGCTTTCATCATTGCAATCAGTAAAAAAATGTTATTTTGATATTACATACAGACACTACATTTTTTTTATATGTATGTATAGAAGATATATGTAGATAGAATAGATATATTGGTGTAGAATATTACAGTGACGACAAAGATGTCTATTGGTAAAATAAACGAATTTGATTTAAAAACTGGTTCATGGATATTGTATGCGGATCGCATGGATATGTATATGAAAGTAAATAACGTGTCTGAAGAACTTCAGTTACAGAATATGATTGCTGTTATTAGTGATGACGCATATCAGTTATTAGTGAATTTGACGAGTTCGAAGAAGCCTGCGGAGCTAACGTATAAAGAAGGTAAAATGTTATTACGACAACATTTACAGTCATCTGAGCTAGCGTCCCTTAATATATCATCATTTTTCATCATAGTATAAAACAAAGTCCTCTACCGCGTCTGTCTGTCTGTCTGTTCGCGATAAACTCAAAAACTACTGCACGGATCTTCATGCGGTTTTCACCAGTGCATAAAGTGATTCATGAGGAACATTTTGGTATATAATTTGTGAAGGATCGTTTTATAACCATGGCGGGACAACGTTTGCCGGGACCGATAGTATATATATATATATATATATATATATATATATATATATTATACCATAGGAGGCAAACGAACATGTAGGTCACCTGATGTTAAGTGATCACCACCATCCATAGACACTTGCAACACCAGAAGAGTCGCAAGCGCGTTGCCACCTTGTGTTTGGGGGAGGGGGAGTGGGGAAGGGGCGAGGGGGAGGGGAGGTGGATTGTCCGGCGCTCTCACTGACCGAACGAAACGCAACAATGCAAGCACGCATAACACACCCATTATAAAATGATCAAATTGCAATATATCTGAATTAAATAAAGTTGAACATTATTTTGTCAGGCGTTCTATAAAATTTCTATATCATCATCATTACATAGTATAAAACAAAGTCCCCTAGCGCGTCTGTCTGTCTGTCTGTTCGCGATAAACTCAAAAACTACTGATCGGATCTCCATGCGGTTTTTACCAGTGGATAAAGTGATTCATGAGGAATGTTTTAGTATATATTTTGTCAAGGATTTTTTATGATCAGGGCGGGACAACGTCTGCCGGGCCCGCTAGTATGATATATATAAAAAAAAGAGTTTTCATATGTCAATGAACATAACACACCCATTATAAAATAATCAGATTGCAATGTATATGAATTAATTAAAATTGAACATTATTTTGTCAGGCGTTCTATAAAATTTCTATATATATTATGAATTTATTTATAAAAATCATGAATATATAATACGAAGCTAAACATACATATCAATTGATTTGCTTGTACCCAATAATTAAATCATTATAGCACTTTCGTGTATAATGCACCACTAAACAGTTTCTTCTCAGCTTGGTTAGGTTAGGTTAGGTTAGCACGTAGGTGGTGGTCGGCTCAGTCCAGGCTCTCCCCTGAGAGCCTGGCAGTCCATGAGGATTTTCTCTCCACGTTAAAAAAAAAAAAAAAAAAAAAAAAAAAAAAAAAAAAAGGTTAGACTTGCCAGTTTGGTTTTCGACAAGGACGTCCCACTATAGACGCAGTAATCCAAGTGAAGATCTAAGCGGAGGAAGTAATCGCTCCAGACGAGGTTGTTTTGGCGGTGTCTCTTGACACGCCAACGCTTTTAATACCTTGCCCTGGGCCAGCATTAGAGAGGCACTCCGGTATCATGGAGTGCCATCCTACCTCCGCCACATAATCGAGGCGTACTTCTCAGACTGGTACGTGAGTTTTTCAAGTCAAGGAGGATCATTGGCTCGGCGAGACGTAGTGTGTGGTGTTCCACAGGAATCCGTCCTAGGCCCTCTTCTCTGGAACATCAGAGACGACTGGGTGTTGTGCGGTGTACTCCTCCGGAGTATCAGCCTTATCTGTTACGCTGATGATACATTGGTGCTAAACCGGGGAAAGTCGCACCCCGAGGCCGTGATGTTTCCTACGGATAGGATCCGGCGTCTGGGATTGAAGATGGCTTTGCACAAATTCAAGGCTTTGTTCTTTCATGGGCCTCGAAATGCGCCACCTAGGGGATCCCAGTTCGTTGTAAGATGTGAGTCTATCGGGGTTGGGTCCAGTATGAGATATCTCGGTCTCCTCCTCGATAGTCGATGGACGTTCGAGAAGCATTTCCGGAAGTTGGTCCCCCGTTTAATGGACACAACAAACGCGCTCACTCGTCTAGTACCCAACTTGAGGTGACCTACCTCCACCTGCCAGAAGCTGTACCTAGGGATCGTGCGGTCAATCACCCTCTATCGAGCCTCTATATGGGCGCATGATGTGACGACCAATAACTCCGTTCAACTGCGCAAACCGCAAAGGGTGATGGCGGTTAGAGTCATACGCTGATAGCGCACGATCTCTTATGAGGCGGCCTGTCTACTTGCTGGATCACCACCCTGGAACCTGGAAGCGAGAGTCCACGCGTCCCTATACCGACGACGCGTGGAGGCGCTGGAACAAGGACGGAGACTCGCAGCTCGGGAAATCGAGGGACTGAGGTCCCATCTCCACCAGGTCCTGGTGGTCGATAAATGGTGCCAACGACTTGAACGACGGAGCTCAGGTGTGGCAACGATAGAAGGCATTCGGCCAGCTATGATTGATTGGCTCATCAGGCGACACTTCACTCTGAGCTTCCGGCCGGGAGTAAATGGCAGAGTCCCATTATTGACACTGCACAACACACGCTCGCTGAATATCCCGCCTGGGATGAGCCACGCCACCAGCTCATCACGGCCATTGGTTCGGATCTCTCGTTCTCAATCGTCATTCGTAAGATGATTGAAAGCGAGACTGGGTGGAACTCCGTCGCTTCCTACTGTGAGACAGTAATGCTTGCTAAGGAGGCAGCGGAGAGAGAGAGGGAACAAACGACTCGGCTAGCCTCCCGCGATCGCGATCGCGTCTGCTTTCGACACGTCCGGGATCCTGTCTAAACTTAGAGACGTTGGATTATCTTTGAAATAACGCGCGAGTTTCGCGTAATCGGCCACCCTGACCAACGGAGGGATGGCATCCGAGCTCGATCCTAATAGTAATATTACTGGGAGGTGATCTGAGTCAAGTTCGTGTACGACCTGTATAAGTCGTAACCGAAGCGTGACATTTTTAAAAAAAGCTACGTCTAACACTGTCGGATGACAGTTATCTTGATAGTCAGTGGGTTCCGGAGGAGCTATGACGTCAAAAGCTAGATCGTCGCCTAGTCTGTCCAGTATCTTCCCGTTACGAGAAGTAGTTGGACTATTCCAGATGACGTTCCCGCTGTTGAGGTCCCCCGCTATAATGACGGAGTCTCCTAATTCGAACAACGCTTCTAAGTCGGATTTTAATAATTCTTTATTCGGCGAGAGATACGCGGATACTATTATAACGGATGGATGACCGGTTATCCCTAGTCTGCACACTGACACTTCCATATTGGATAGAGCGGGAGGATCCACCGGCATGCAATATAGCGAGCGTTTGAAATAGATTAAGGTGCCACCCCCGCGGGTGACACGGTCATTTTAATTATAATTCGCGATCGCGAGGCTACGCATTTTCGGTTATAATAACGTTTCCTGTACGAAGATAATATCTATTTATTTATTGCGCAAAAAGGCAGCTACTAGATCGCGCTGTGTTTTAAGATTTCTAGCATTAAAAAATGAGAGAGATAGACCGTACGGTTTAACCCTATTCATTGCCGCGAACATTTTTATTTTGATTTATTGTAATGCGCGCGGATGAGGCGTTGCAACGTCGTAGCAATAGCCGGGAAACGTGAGATCGCGCCGAGCAGACTCAGGTCTTTCTTAGTTTCAAAGATCTCAGCAAACGCAAGGATTTCCTGAATTTCGTGTACGATCATTAACTGGCTAATCCAGTCAACGCCGGCGAGAGTGAATGAGGTGAGACGATCGAGATCTATCGGCTTCGTCTTTGGAGGCTGAGCCTGAAGCTTGGGAGCCTGAGGTTGGGATCTGGGAGCTCAGGGGGCCATAGGGGCCCGCCTAGGTTGTGCCGCGCGTGGCACAGAGCGTGGCGCGCGTGGTGTGGGTGCGGGCACTACCAGAGCACGGGAGGTACCCGGAAGACCAGGTAAGGCCTCCACAGACATGAGTGGTGGAGGTGGGGGGGGGGCGGGGGCGACCGGCGCCCGGGGGGCCTGTCTTGGCGGGCGGGGGCGTTGCGTGCGCAACTCGGAGGATCTGCAGAGGTCAGGGTACGAGGGCACTCCCTAGTGGAGTGATCCCCCAGACATTTTACACACCTGGGATGCAGGTGGCAGTTCCTAGCTAAGTGACCGTAACCCTGGAAGTTGTGACACTGCGAGGGCGTATATATATATATATATATATATATAATTTATTACCTATCCAGAAGGAGTAAAACAAGATAATCGTATTTTTAAGTGATTTATTGGAAAACTAATAATATCGAAAGATAATATTCTAGTGAAAAGTGAATATTATATTTTGCACTCCCGTCTGGAATTGATTGACCGCTGCCACGTCTCGCTACAACAAAAAACGTTTAATCCTGAAAAAGTTTAATTTGAAGATAGTAATAGAAATAGTGAAATATTATATACACACATCAAAAAAGTCTAAGCAACATGCGTGATATTACAAATTTTACCATTTATATTAATTAATTTCTAAGTATTTACTCAAACAAAATGCGTAGGTAAGTAAACTTTTTTGTTATTGATGACATACTGGCTGGTTGTAAAAAAAAATTTGATTATATTTTGTTTTTTCATAAAATTCAAATGACTGCGAATTTTTTTAAATTTAAGTGCGTTTTAATTGCTACGTTTAGTCTTGATTTTATAATTTTACCAACCATTTAAATAAAGTTAGCGACAAAATTGAATTGTTAGATATTCTTTACGCATGACGTCAACGACGTCATTTGATGGCAGATGAAATGCAAAGAGCTATAGGGATGTTGCAAGCGGGAAGTAATCAATCTCAGGTATCTCGACATTTTGGCATTCATAGAAGTGTTATTTGTCGTCTTTGGCAGCGCTACAATAATACAGGAGAACCTGCTGAACAGCATCCAGGCCGTAAAAGGAGTACAACCACTCGGCGAGACCGGTACATACAACTGACCGCAAGACGCCAGCCGATGTTAACCGCTCGAGAGATAAGTTTGAGGCTACAAATTTCAAGTGGTGTTGATGTAAGTCCTCAAACTGTGCGAAATCGACTGTATGAGTATGGCCTACGAGCTCGACGCCCCATCAGGTGCCCACCGATACGTCACGGGAATCGCGCTCGTCGATATGAATGGTGTAGAGAACGCATAACATGGACCCAGGAACAATGGGATAAAATTATGTTTTCCGATGAGTCGCGATTCGGGTTTAAGCCTGATACACGAAGGGTGCGAGTGTATCGTCGGCCCGGAAATACTGAAAGGCTAAGGTTGCGTTCAGGAAGTTCATCCATACAGCGGTTCAACAGTTATGTTATGGGCGGGTATTATGAAGAACAGGCGAACTGAGCTCGTTTTTGTAAATGGAAACATGAATGCTGAAAATTACATTGAGAATATTCTCAGACCTTATGTCTACCCATTTGCACAAACCTTTGACTCCGATTTTAGGTTAATGCATGACAATGCGCGTTCACATACAGCTCGGCGAACCAGTGAATACTTTGCAACGGAGAACATCCGGGTATTGCCCTGGCCTGCACAATCCCCAGATCTCAACCCCATCGAGCACGCACGGGACATACTCCAGAGACGTGTTTTGAAGGACTTGGACGGAGCGACAACAACCCAACAGCTGAAGGATTTGCTACAATTCCATTGGGAGCGAATACCGCAAGATGACATAAAGTCTCATTAATTCAATGAATAATCGTTGCCGACAAGTTCTGAATAGTAGAGGAGCCCATACTTTGTATTAAATTGTTCTATTCTTTCACAATAAATACATTTTCTTTAGAAATTTCATTTTGTAAGAAAAAAGTTTAGTTTCTTATGTATCTTAGTTTCTACAGTATATTCTAATATTGTTCATTTCTGTTATTAAAAGAACTTATAAAGACAACAGCTGTTATTTTTACATCATAGAACCCTAAAGATATTATTTTAAAAATAAAATACAACGTTATAATGTGAAGAACCATCCTAAAATTTAAATTAGTTCATGTTGCTTAGACTTTTTTGATGAGTGTATAACTGATACAACAAAATGTTAATTAGTTGCGTCATTGGCTGTTGGTTGACACTGTTTGAATGTAGTCATAAAATTTAAAGATTAATTAAAACCGAATGAAGTTTAAAAAAAAACTAATTGGAAGGCGAAATGAAATACAAAAGATACAGAAAATGATAATTACTCAAATTAATATATTAATCACTTTGATTATTTTACTAGGTCCGAGGCAACGCTAGACGATCGACAGTGGCACACCATTCGGGACAGTTACCGCAACTCGTGATAAACATTAGACTGGACTAAAACAAAATAAGAATTATAGAAATCTTTGGTGGAAAGTAAAGCGATTATTAAGTAATTTAGATGTGTTAAAACTATAATAATACAACCGGGAATTTATAAATACAACTCTTAGTTTTTAACAGTTCAATTCAGTTACGTATTAAACAATGTTTGCTTTTAAAAGACACTATGCAATTAAATTATCTTATATTAAAACGAACTATACTGTCAAGTATATTTTTACAACAGCGACTTCTTTGTCCCGGTGAGTTTTACTGGATATAAAGCCATTTATCCATTTTA
This sequence comes from Antheraea yamamai, assembly GCA_036509395.1. NCBI lineage: Eukaryota > Metazoa > Arthropoda > Insecta > Lepidoptera > Saturniidae > Antheraea > Antheraea yamamai. The sequence continues at coordinate 2,311,583 of AP028435.1, read as the reverse complement.
TCATGGAATAATTATTATTATTAATACATTCATTCAATTTATTATCCTATATTACTAAATGTGTAGCTTCTTCGTTTAGAAAGTAATAACAACTAATCACGAATGATGTAAAAAGTTTGTGTTTGTCTGTGCGTATTAATTTCCAATATAGCTTATCCTATTTCTGTAGTATTTTGTACACAGAATGCTTATATCATTCCTTCAATTAATAGGGTACATTGATTTTAATTTTTAATACGGTGAAAATCCTAAGTAGGAGTTTTCATACACGGTAATTATGTATACAGTATGTGAGTATCATTAAAAATTAATTACCCAAAAAAAAAATAAAGAAATAATAGGACACTTAAGAAATATATAAACATATTCTAATAAAAATAATTACTGCAAAAAAAATATTACTAAACCGTTCCCACGTCTGCCATTCTATCAAAATTATTTGAAACAATGCAAGAAATATAATAACTAAAATAAATATGTTGCATTAGTATCAATATTCTTACTAATGCCATTTCAACAAAGAATTTAAATGAATTAATCAATCACTATTTGCATTCAATAGTAATTATGTTATGTTTACAGTGACACCATTTCGAAAACGAATGGGGATAGATCTTTGGATGCGTATACTCCAGTGCAAGACTACTATGCTGGAAAGTCGATTTTCATTACTGGCGGCACTGGGTTCCTTGGAAAGGTTTGAATATATTATGAATAATTGTGTTAGTACTTTAAAAACAATGAGCTCAACATCGATTTTTTTTTAATGTCATCAGAGACAAACGGACTGGGTCACCTGATGTTAAGTGATTACCACCGTCCATAGACACTTGCAACACCAGGGAAGTCGCAAGTGCGTTGCCAGCCTGGTTTGGGGGATGGGGAGTGGGAGGGGGAGGATAGGTGGGTCTCCGGCGCTCTCACTAACCGAACGAAACGCAACAGTGCAAGCAATGTTACTTTATGTCAGTTTTCTATGAGAGAGTGATACTACCCCGAGCGAGCCTGCCCATTAATGCTGAAACCAGTAATAGTTTCAGCGTGGCTCTACCTCCTGCTGTACAGTTTACAATACACGGGCAATATCTAAGATTACAAACCAAAAGCTCAATAGCATGTGTTTCATTAGACAACGGCACTTCAAAGACATAATAGTTTACATTTTCTTCCATCTATAGTTACGTTTCGATAAAAATCTTTGGTATTGCCGAAGGCTCATGAAATCATCATTGTTCGTGATGTATTGTGTGATCGGGTTGGCCTAAATATTAATTTACTAGAACATCACTTTTGCGTCAAATGAGATAATAATTCAAACAACTAAGACAAAAAAACGAACGGAGAGAACACAACTGATAAAAAACCTGCAACAAATATTGGACTTAAGGCAGATATTGATTCCTGATCATCATCATCAACAGCCTGTAACAAACTCACTGCGGAGCCATAGGTCTCTTTTCGAAGGAAGGTGTATGCATAATCATCACGCCATCCCACGACGTATTGGCGATTTCAAGCTCCGACGGATCCACAGTGTGATTTCGGCCATGCTCAGCAGCGAACACACGTGCCACGCTATGGCCTCCTTTTGAGAGCGATCCTCTGAGCGACCCTCTCCGTCAACGGAGGACCGGTAGGAAGAGGCAGCGATTTGTCCGCTTCTTCCCGCCACCGTAGCCGGACCTGAGGGGATGCGCCGAGGGGCCATCTCCTCATTATAGAAGTCAGGCTGACGACGGAAGGCAGCTGCTGTATACCCAATCTGTCTCCCTATTAGGACGACGCCCGGCGGTCACCTTCCACTGAACGGACCGTGAGGCGGCTCCTCAAGATGAGTAGCGTAGTACAACCACTTGTAGCCCCAACAAACGGTCTGTCGGTACACCGTGGAGTTTTAGTCCATGCTAGTTGAACATATCCCATTATCTCCTCCTCCTCCCATACTCTACTGATTTAAATTAGTAAATGAACGTGAATTTCATAAAATTCATTGGTACGTGAGTTAGAACTTGCCGACATCGGATTGATACTCCACCGGTAAAACCACTCGACCATAACGACTTCTTATACAGATTACCTAGAGAAATTATTAATAAAATTTTATTTTTTTCAGGTGTTGCTCGAAAAATTACTTTACACGTGCACTGAATTAGATAAAGTTTATTTGTTGATACGTGAGAAAAATGGTGAACCAATGAGTCATCGATTGGAACATGATATTTTTAAGAATCCGGTAAGGTGATATTAGATCTAATAATTCTCAGATTAGATCGTTGTCTTTACTACCTTAAATAAATTATTTTAAATGAAAGTATCAGAGAAATAGGTATCTATAGGTCCTGGATGCAACTAAATGCGAATGATATAAAAGTAGACGATTTCCATTATATACAATATATACCTATTAAATTATATTTACATGTATCCAATGATTGCATTAATTTTGTCTCTCGGTACCAAGCTCAACCAATACAAATGCAACAAATAATTTAGCCCATTGATTTTCAAAATGATGTCAACGAAAACATAACATAGTTACTATTTAAAACAAACTATTATTGACCAGCTCGTTTAAATTGTTATTTGTTGTGGAATCAGAGAGGTTATTGACACTAGTCTCTCATAGCAAATTTTCTCATTCTATAAATATAATAAGAAACGAAATCTGTCCATTAAATATATTTACGAAAAAATACTCCGGGGAGCCTTAGCATATATACCTATAGATGTGTTCTGGCAACTGAACTTGAGAGCAAGTGCGGCCCTCTATATTTAACACACTTACTATCTTGGGCTATATCTTCATTAATTATCAGATAAGATTGTAGTCAACCGTTAAAACCTGCAGTGTTAAATAAAAATCATACAAATATACGAGTATATTACGTCAATATTTGCAAAATTTATATTGAATACTTCCTTAACAAATCTTTGTGAAGGTACCTAGTCTTTGACGATATAGTAGATTGGACGAAATTAATGTAATTTAAATTCAGTAACCTTAAATAATTCAAGTTTTATCTATGCCTAACATAATTGTATTAAATTTCAGCTATTTGAGAGGTTGAAGGAACACTTGCCTGATAGCTTAAACAAGATAATTCCAATAGCCGGAGATATTACAGAACCTAAATTGGCTCTTAAAACTGATGACTTGAAAACTTTGAGTGAAAAGGTATAATAGAGTGATTATATTTACAATTGTAAGATTACCTACTTGAATTGTGTATATTTCTTCAGTCAGTTTATAAACAACTATGCGTAGCCATCTTGGCTAATATTTTTTCAAATTTAACGCCTAAGCATAGCTTAAATTAATTTGCTATATCCAAGTCAACTTCCATCTTCGTATTCCCTAAAGTTGCCTTTAATACTATAGCCATGCAATTAAAGATTAATCAAAATTAATTAGCTTTTTCTCATAAACAGGTATCTGTAGTTTTCCATGCAGCCGCATCAGTGAGATTCAATGAATCTTTGGGTGTTATCCTGAAAAGTAACTTCGAAGGTACTAGAGAATTATTAAAACTATGTCAGCGGATGAACAAATTAGAGGTCAGATCATATTAATAATAGAGTAGAATATAATAGACTTACTTTATAACTCTCAGTTCCATCAAACTCAATGTTATTTTAATTCGAGTGTAATTTAACAGGTTCTCGTCCATGTCTCCACAGCTTACGCTATGGCAAAAGACATCGGTAGTAACGTAATTGAAGAAAAATTGTATCCAGCACCGGCCGAAATCGAAGATGTCTATAATTTTACAAAAAAATATAACAATGATATACAAAAAACCCAAGAATTTATAGGTACGTTGTATATAAATATGTCATTAATTTTGGAATAGGTAATTTGTTCCTCGAAGTAATGTATTAAATCTCAAGTAGAGTCGTGAGAATGCTCTTTATTAACACAAACAATTGTATGATTTTAGGAGGTCTCGCGAACACATACACATACACGAAGGCACTAACAGAGGCGTATATTGGAAAACATCGCGGAAATATTCCAACTTGTATCGTCAGACCATCTACTGGTAACACAGTTCCCTTTCTACCTAACGCTATACATTTACTGAGAGTCCTTGTTGGTATTAACATAATATGTATAACTGTGGCTACTATTCACTGAAATACATGTAATGAAATCTATAATAACAGTCTTGTTAAAGGTAAAGTAAATGAAAGGGAAGTTACTATGAATGTACAAGACAACCAATTTATATTAAGACTAACAATTTCAGTAAATAGTAAGTGAGAGGTATATAATACTATATCTTTGAAATCTGAATTGAAAAAAATGTAATTTTACATAGCATGCGATATAAATTACCTATTTAGCTGTTACAACATAGATTAAATTATTATGCATATCAGCGAAAAGTTTGACTACCGTCAGAAAGTGTTCATGTGAGCCGAGAAAGATACGAATCTCTCCCCTAAACATGGACCGAATGAAAGTGTATAAAAGGATAAGAAATCATGCTTCATCTGCAGACGTGCACAAATGCAAGGTGTGTTTAGAATCGCGATGTTACACACCTACAATGCCCATCGAATCTTCGATTAGTAATGCAATAGCGTTAAACACCGCGGCTACCCTAATCCTAGGAACCTCCGATAAGGTTGTTAAACTTATGACACTGTCATATACGGTACAGATAGACAGAGAGTTCACCTGAGATTGCACATCGAGCATGCTGTTCCTCATCTGACGAACAGTACAGAAGATTAAAGAGACAAAACTTACGAACTCCACTAAATACTAATAAATTGAGGGAGCATCTCCGGCTATTCGGTGTCGAAATTCCCTGAGCCAAACAAATGAAATTTACTTTATTGCACACGTTCGTAGAGTTTGAGACAAGGCTGCGTTTGACTTTGCTTGGGCTGCTTGAATTCTGTGGTATGTTTCTTGCCGGTTCTTCTCGATGACTGGGTTGTTTTCCGAACCGGTGGTAGCTTTGACGTTCATAAGCGCCTTCTCAGGGCATAAATTGAATAAAGGATATTTTGATTTTGTGCTTGCAATCTTGCATAATCTTGTTTGATAAGGATAAACGTTACTCATTTGTTTCAATAATTTCGGAAAGATAAGTAAAGTGAATCGATGTTAGTGTTTGCTAGTATCTGAAAAAGTAAGTATTTATCTGCCTATTTATTATACATATTTTTATTCTATCTTCTATACTAATATTATAAAGAGGTAAAGTTTGTGAGTTTGTGGGTTTGTGAGTTTGTGACGTTGTGGCGTTGTAAGGGGTAATCTAGGAACTACTGGTCCGATTTGAATAATTTTTAGTGTTATATAGCTCATTATGAGAATGGTTATAGGCTATATATATACGCTAAGGCCAATAGGAGCGGAGCACAGATGAAAAATGATTAAAATCGAGATGTTTTTTTCTTTTTGAGAGCTTCTGTGTGTGTAGCGTTAGCCCAGAGTAGTAACTTTTACTACGCGGAGGAAGTCGCGGGCAGGGGCTATAATCTATATACTAATATTATAAAGAGGTAAAGTTTGTGAGTTTGTGACGTTGTGGTGTTGTAGGGGGTAATCTCAGGAACTACTAAACCGATTTTAAATTTTTTTTTACCATTAAAAAGCCCCGTTTTTATGAGTGTTATAGGCTACATTATAGCTAGCCAATAGGATTGGAGCAATAATGAAAAATGTTTTAAAATCGGGGTATTTTTTCCTTTTGAGGCTTCCACTGCGTCTTAGCCCAAAATAACTATAGCGTGTGAAGTGTGGGAGAAGTTAACTAATTATATTATCTATAATCTATACTAATATTATAAAGAGGTAAAGTTTGTGAGGTTGTAGAGGGTAATATCTGGGGAGTCGGAGAAAAATGGTCGAACGAAAACGTTTCTTACGAACGCTGCCTTAATTATGAGATATATATGATTGAGTTCTAGAGAAAAGTTGTAGCTTGATAATGCCTATTACCGCCCAACGAAGTGGACACGGGTCGGCTAGTGTAATATAATAGCCATATTTTGTTGAGTACGACCGCCTTATGATTACTAAAACCTATTTTTTTTTTGTTATTTACAGATAGGTAACTGATACGAAACATGGCTGAATCTATGAAAAAAAGTTGCGAGTATAGCACAAATCATTTAAATTTTAGTTTTCTACCATTAAAAGGCAGACAAGCGATTGTTTTAAGCAATGACTCTATGGACCCATCGAAGCTCGAATACCATCTAAGAAGTTGTCATCCTGATAAAATAGGTGAAGATTTGTAATACTTTCAAGCATTGAAGGAAAAATATGAAAGATACCCACCGTGTACAGTATGTTCGCTTTAACATCTGAAAGTAACGATGATGGCTTGCTGGCATCTTACAATATCTCATTACTTGTAGCGAAATCCAAAAAACCACACGCTATCGGAGAACTGTTAATTTTACCCGATGTTAAAGAGATTCTCCATTTGACATACGCAAAAGAATTTCTTTGAGTAACAACACTTTACAAAACGTACTGATGAAATGAGCTCTGATAGTGAAAGGTATTTGTGAAATTACCTGTATACAACTCATTTTTCTATTCAATCCGTCGAAACAACTTTACCTGGTAATGAAGCATTATTATTGGAATATGTGTCTTTCGTTATGGACGAAGATATTCATGAAAAGTTAGTATTCACGAAAACTTTGGAGATGGATCCTAAAGTAACCTTTTAATATTTAAGGTCCTGGGTAATGTTTTTAAGGAAAAACGATTCCATTCGAAATTTCGGTGGCAACAGATGGAACTCCTGGCATGGTAGCGTGATATCGTGGGTTTGTAGCTATCTTAAAAGAGTTATACCAGAGGTAACTGCAATTCAGTGTGTATTCATCGATAACATCTAGTAGCAAACAATTTGAGTGATAGATTGCACCTTGATATTGCTTCAATTTGTAATTAGTACAGATGACAAATAAGAGGCAATGCGTTGAACATCCGTTTATTTGCACAATTGTGATATGAAAATGATGAATACTTCCAATGATTGCTCTTACATACTGAAGTACGCTGGTTGTCGATAGATGCGTGTTTAATAAGATTGTATTTACTTTTTGAATCAGTTTTGGAGTTTCTGGAAAGTAAAGATCCAGATTTAAAAGAAAACCCGATCAATTTGAAAGACTCAGGCATCGCGTGTATGACAGATTTGTTCAAAAAACTTAATGGCATTAACTTACAAATACAATACAAGCAAATGGTGTACGTTCAGCTTTTCTTAGAATAAAGTAAATTTTCAAAAAAAAGTATAACCGACTTCAATATCAATCAAAAACCCATAAGGCACTAAAAAGCGGAAAATAAATAGTTTATCAAATTAACCAAAGTAAATAAAATATATGAATATGTGTGCTACCTAAAGATGAATTGGAAGTCGAGAGGAAACACAGATGCGTTGCCGGCCCTTAAGAAAGGAGTAGGCTCGTTTCTTGAAAGTTTTCTTACTTTGTCACGGATCCCACAATCAGAACCTAACCAAACTCTCGTCAAACTACCCTTACCCTACTATCCTTTCCAATAAAAAATGAATCATCGAAATCGGTTAGCGTGATATTGAGTTATTCGTCTATTTGTCGTGTACATACTTAATGCAAATTTAAAACTTATACGGTTTTGCACTGGATGCCGTTGTCGGAACTGGACCAAATTGTAATGGGACCACACGGGAAGTACCAGCTTTCAAATAAAAAAGAATAATCAAAATCGGTTCACCCAGTCCAAAGTTATGAGGTTACAAACATAAAAAAAAAATACAGTCGAATTGATAACCTCCTCCTTTTTTTTGAAGTCGGTTAAAAATGAAATTTACGAAGCAAAATATTAGTCAGCGCGAGTTTTCCCATTTTTCAAATATGTCACAGATAAAATGCCTTATTGTGGATATTCAGACATACGTTCTACATTTAATGTCTTTGCACGATGAAGTCAAGAGATTTGAAGACATTCTGACAATAGAAATCCATTTGATTAAACGGAAATGAAGAATGTGATATTCAAGAAGATCTACTCGAACTTAGCACTAATGAGGAGCTGATGATGAAATTTAAAAGAGTGGATCAAATATTTTCACTGCAGGCAGATATACCTAAAAATATCCTGGACTGTGGGGAACTGCGAGAAAGCATTTGATAGCGTTTCTCTCGTCATATCTTGTCGAAAAAGGTTTAATGTCGTTACAAACTTTTTAACAAAAAAAGAAGTAGATTGAATGAATATCACGAAATCGGGAGACTTACGGTTATTCCTAACAAAATTGAAGCCAAATATTGATTATTTACTGTCAATTCATCAAGTACATCCCTCCCATTAAAATTATGTCTATTTTAAAATTTTCATTGTAGAAGTTACGTTATGTAATGAATGTTTAATTTTACTTATATTACGACTGTTATCACATTATAATGTATGATTGAACTTTTATTACATTGTAATATGATGATAATAATAATTATTATGGTAATAATTACATATTTGAATAAATACAACACTAAAAACAACTTTATATTTTTACCACTCTGAATGGAAAGTTTTCTAAACAAAATAACTAAGGATTGAATGGTTTCTTGTGTCGTGAGTATATGTCAAAAAAGTAAAGTTGGATGGAATCACATTTTTGATTGGCCAACTTTACTGTCTTCACATCCACTCATAGTACAATCACTTAATTAGTACCCAATCAATTCCTACTTTTTTTCGAAAACTATTAATTCATGGTCGGAACTCAGCCGCAACGCAAATTTCTATAGTTAGATCTAATCTTCACATTTTTTGTCGAGTTTTGGGAATATGGTAGAAATATAGCTGCAGGAAGTCCCGGAACCAGCTAAATTTTGAAAGTGGTCTATGAGAAAAAAGTCTGGGAACCTCTGATATAATAAACCATTACAAAAACAAAATTAATTATCCAAAATTGGAACAGTTTATCATTATTTTATTTTACAATTTCAGTGGGACCAAAAATACATGAACCGCTGATCGGCTGGCTTGATAATTGGTATGGCGCAACACCTATATTATATAACGTGGCCATAGGTATTAATCATATAATTAATGGACAAAGCGATCATGTAGTAGACTTCATTCCTGTGGACTATACCGTTAATACGTGCCTTGTAGCAGCAGCTAAACACAATCGGTAAGAAAAGATAAATAATGGCATAGAACACAGAACAGCGTTATTATTATAGTATACACTATTTATATATTCTGCTATATATACAGGAAGTAATATAGTATCGATATATATTACAAAAGATATTTTTAAACTTCAAATAAAATAACATAAACTATTTGATCAGTTATATTTCAATGCTCAGTCTTCTGAATTTAATATAGTAAAATTATTTTTTACAGATCCAAAGATATACAAGTTTATAATTCGTGTTCGAGCGACGCTAATCCTGTGACTTGGAGAGAAGTTCAAATGTTGTTTAATGAAGATACGGTAAAACACGGTCGGAGTAAGTACGACTTAGAACAAACATAAAAAAACAAAGTTTCTAATTAACTGTCTCATAACATTAAAGGTACTAATACCAAAATAAATAAATAGCATACGGTGATAGAGTATTGACAGAACTATGTTGACTTTGCTTCTCCGAAATAAGGCCATCAGATGATTGAACTTTAAAACCAGTCTCTCATAATTCGTCCACCACACTTTAATGGGTCGGATGTCCACGATGGAATTTCACGCGAAAAAGAAGTGTTACTATAGTCTCAGCGAAACACTGTTGTACAACCTATTTAAAATTAAGCAACGCTTTACCTAATACAAAAAAGAGAACAGTCTTTTCTATTGTAATCAATTTTCTTTTTCAGACGAATTTCCATTTCCTTTTCCTTTGTTCATACAATCCAAGTTAATGACTACAGTTTTAACGTTCATCTTAGAAGATGTCCCTGCTTATTGCGCTGACTTTTATTTAACCCTTAGAGGAAAAACACCGAGGTTAGTACATTTATACAATTTTAAATTCTTAAGGAAGTAGTAAGTTAAGCAGTAATCTGATATAAGTATCATTCGCAATAGGAAAGAATCAGACACGCAAGAATTGTGCCAATTGTAAACAATGTTTTGCACAAGCGGGCCAACGACTAGGCGTTGTGAAAGACCTCACGACATATTATACCGACTCGAGAAGATAACGGTTCTACTAAATTACCTCTACACAGCTTCAGGTCCAGTACATATCTCCCTCAAGTGAAAAATGAAGCGGTCTATAATTTCTTCCTCCAATACCACATCCAGCAATATCCAGTCATATTATTAGCTGGGAGTCCCTCTTGTCTGAGAAGAACAATTTAGTAAATTTTTTGGACAGTAGAATACGACCCCATTTAAACCACGTAGGATCCAATAAGCCGGGATACAAAGACTTTCAGTGCTAAGATGACTTTCCTGACTAACTTCAGTTACACAAGTGGAGCTTTCGACAAAAGGGTATAACTCTGTCTCAGATGGGTACAGAAAAAATAACAACTGACTTAGGAACCGAGATTCAAAACTCCGAGTGTCAAAGTTTATCTATATGCTCCTAAAGGGCTTTCATGTTAATTATTTACCCTTGGTATGGCACGAGCAGTTACATTCTAAAATCTGCTATTAGATATACAGCAACTATATCTACTGTTCATAATCTTATAATTACATCTTATTATATTAAGTCAATGATGAATTATTTTCAGATATATAAAGACTCAAGAAAGAGCAATCCGTGTGAGAGATACACTAAAATTCTTTACGATCAATACGTGGGTGATTAAATCCGGGAATGTGCGGTCACTTTATTCATCTTTGTCAGAACACGATCGTCGCCTGTTCCCGTGTGATCCAGTACAGATAGATTGGAAGAAATACATTCGTGTATATTCGCAGGGCGTTAACAATTTTTTGGTGCGAAAGAAATAAAATTCTTATAATAAACTTTTATTATGATATTTATTAAAATATAATATTTTTACAGCAAATATAGTTTCAATAAGCTATTTAAAATCCAAGATATACTATTACTTTAGCTGCCCCAGTTCACCATAAAAACGAATGAGCAGTTAAGAGTAAACTAAAAAACCTCATCATATTGACGATGATGGTAACCATGACGGTTCATTGCTGATAAAATAATCGGAAACAGATATCTTCGAACATGCCTGAAAAATTATATAGCGCTGCGTGTATATGCACACATAGCCACGTGCCGTGTAGATACGATATTAATAAGCAATCAAATTTTGCCATGGTATCTTTCCTGGCTCTCTTAAATTAGCGAAAATTAGTCCAATTTATAAGTCTGGTTTAAAAAGAGATCCTAATATAATCCTAACAATATCCCCTTATATCGGTACTACTAGGACTTTCTAAAATATATGAAAGACTAATTTATGCATGTTTAGAAAACCACTTAAATAAAATTAACTTTCTTTATGAACGACAGTTTGGCATTCGACAAAAGTCTAATACATTAGCTGCTACTATTGATCTTGTTACGGATATAAAATATAGTATAGATAGAAAACAAATTGTTTTAGGAATATTTATGGATTTAAAAAAAGCTTTTGATACTAAGTCATATTACTAATAACCTATTACTTTTTTAACTAAAAAACGTTGGAATTATTAATAATGCATATGATATACTGTCGTCATACCTTAAAGATAGCCTACAAGGAATTGAATAGGCAATAATATAACTACTTCCAAAATAACTGAATTTGGTGTTGCACAGGGCTCCATGTTAGGCTCCATGCACCTCTACTTTTTTAAATTTATCTTAATGGTGTTGTTGAATTGGAATTATCAGGACAAATAACACTTTTCGCTGATGATATAAGTTTCTTTTTTGTTTGTACCTCAATAGTCAGTCTATTATTCAAGAAAGACAGAATGATTCAGACAAGCTTTATATTTGGCTTAACTATAATCTTTTAACAATAAATATACCTATAACTTCATATGTCATATTATCAGCAAACAATAAAAAAAGACATATCGGTGCCCAATTAAAGATACACGGGGAAGTTATAAAAGAGTGAGTGTGTGAAGTACCTAGGACTGAAATTAAATAATAAATAATCTTGGCAGAACCACGTAGAATACTTAATAAATAAAGTGAACTCTCTTTCTTATTGTCAATGTAGATGTAGCAAACACGTTCTTATGCAAGCCCGCTATTTATACTATAATGCTATTATTAAATCAAATTTAGGTTACTTAATTCAAGTGTGGGGATGCACTGCTACTAAAAACGAAGTCACATAAAGCAAAGTCATAAAAATACTTTTTAATTATAATAATTTTAATTCCACTGAAAAAATATACAGACAAACGAATATTAATACTCTAAGGTAAATTTACATATATAAAACTTGCATATTAATAAAAAAATATCATACATGAAAATTTGGATTCACAGATAAGTTGTTTAAGAAATACAAACAAATTAAGTAAATCAAAAACAATACAATATGGCAAACAAAACTTAAAATTTCAAAGAACTCTATTTAATAAATTACCAAAAGAAATAAATGAAATTGAATCCCTAAGTATGTTTAAAATAAAACTAATAGGTCTTTACCTATGAAATTGCCGTTCTGCAGTACCGGCCATTTCAAATCAAAATAATTTTTGTTTGGCTAAGAATTCTGATTTCAAATTAATTTTATTTTAAAAACATGGAATTCTTTTTCCAAAAGTCGTCATTTGTTTATTGATTAGTTTTACATTTTCATCGCATTTCAATCTTTTTCTCATCATGGATACGTTAAAAATTCGAGTAATTATGGAATATGAGTACCGTCGTGGCAGCAACGCGGCACAAGCGGCACGCAACATCGACGAGGTTTACGGAGCTAACACTACAAACCAACGCACCACCTGTTATTGGTTTGCTCGTTTCCGTTCTGGGAATTTCGACCTGAAAAATGAACCTCGCGGTCGTCCGAAGACTTTGGTCGACAATGACGAATTAAAGGCGATTGTGGAAGCTGATGATACATAATCTACGGCTGAATTAGCAGCAGCTTTCAACGTTAGCGTCAAAACAATATTGGTCCATTTGCGTCAAATTGGCAAGGTAAAAAAGCTTGACAAATGGGTGCCCCGCGAACTCAATGATCGCCAGCGCGAAGTACACGTCGAGACGTGCCTTGCACTCCTCAACAGACACACAAATGAAGGAATTTTGAACCGCATTGTTACCTGCGATAAAAAATGGATTCTGTTTGATAACCGCAAGCGCTCAGCAAGTTGGTTGGATCCTGGTTCAGCACCTAAACAATGCCCTAAACGAAAACTTACCCCTAGAAAAGTGATGGTCACTGTTTGGTGGTCTAGCGCCGGTGTGATTTATCACAGCTTCTTATCAAACGGGGTGAGCATTACTGCAGATGTGTACTGTGAAGAACTGACCACAATGATGGAGAAGCTGGCACATATCCAAATAGCATTGGTCAATCGCTCGTCTCCGCTGTTCCTGCACGACGAAACGAAAGATAAACCAGATCGAGTTTCTTGCCGGTTCTTCTCGATGACTGGGTTGTTTTCCGAACCGGTGGTAGTTTTGACGTTCATAAGTGCCTTCTTAGGGCCTAAATTGAATAATTTTTTTTTGAATTTGAATTTGAATTTGACAACGCGCGACCTCATACTGCACAGCAGATGGTCTCCAAGTTGCAAGAACTGGGGTTGGAAGTTCTCCGTCATCCGCCGTACTCACCAGACCTTGCGCCTACAAACTACTACTTTTTCCAGAATTTGGATAACTCCTTGGCGGGGAAAAAAATTCAATACCCGAGAGACAGTACAAAATGCTTTTGAAGAATGTGTTGCCTCCCGTCCAGCTGATTTCTTTAAGAAGGACATCAATAAACTGCCACTGCGTTGGCAAAGATGAATTGATTGATTACTTCGATTAATACAAATAAAAAATACATGACCAAAAAAAACGTTTAAATTTTTTCATACAAAACGGCAATTTCATAGATAAAGACCTAATATTTTTTTTATAAAAGATAAATATTTTCATATATCAGAGGTAGTAGAGCCACGCTGAAACATACATAGTCTATAAACATAGGTTATCAATCTAATAATGCATTATTTAAGTTCGTATATGTTTGTATTGTATTAAGTATAGATAGATATGCATGCATATAAATTTGGATAATATCGCAGCCAAAAAATAATTAATAGTAATTATAAAAAAAATTGAACTTATTATCTGTAATGTGTGCCTTGTCAACAAATAAATACATTATATAGGAAGTTAGTATTTAAGTATGCAAAACTTATTTTCCAATTATTTATTTATACCTATAACAAGCTATCGTAAACTGCGGGCTCCTTCTCTAGATGAATAACAATACAGTTTCCATGCTACAATATTTTTATAGTATGATGCAGCATACCTAAACTACTTTTAGCGTAATACCATTTTTTGTTCACACTTTACTTCTCTTAAGCAAATAGTTCATAAATAGTGAAATTAGAAGGAATTCAATCAACAAATATATGACATTTACAATACTCCTAAGCAACAAAGTCGTGATAATATTACCTTGTGCAGGATCTGACTATAGTAAGTTTGACTGCCAGTCTATAATGGTACTTCCCTTGGGATTTGCACTCCTGATGGCTTCTCGCAGTAAATAATATTGCTAATTATAAGTATCTATACTTTGGAAATACAGTATAAATTATATATATAATTGTTTTATCCGTGTATGTAACTGAACTCGTCCTAAACGGCTGAACAGATTTTGATGAATTTTGATGTGGATTCGAGAATGGTTTTGATTCACAATTGGAACAGGTACGTGGCTCTGCGGTTGAATTTTAGAATTTTTGGTATTATCAAGACGGGAAAACGTCCACCGGGCCCACTAGTCGTGATATAATCCCTTATCATGCGGCCTGCCCGCGGATATTAAAAAGTGTTTTTTTAAATTATTTGTAGAATTATTCTTTCGATTTATATATAAACATTTAGATATATGTGTATGGATGGTTTTATTACGTATAAATATCACATGTTTACTCGAGTTTATAATTCTGTATACTATATGTGTAGCAAATATTTCGTACTGATTTATACATAACTAGCGGGCCCGGCGGACAATGTTCCGCCCTGATAATGAAAAAAAACCTTGACAAATTATATACTAAAACGTTCCTCATGAATTATTTTATCCACTGGTGAAAACCGCACGAAGATCCGTTCAGTAGTTTTTGAGTTTATCGCGAACAGACTTTGTTTTATACTATGTAATTATTAATAGAAAACAAATTGTCATTTCTGTATTGCACCAGGTACAAGGATGGCAAAGTCCGTATGGTCAACAATGTATTTTTTTGTTCATGTTTCTGTAAAATGAAACCTTAAACTACAATTCGACGATCTATATACTTACAAGAAGGTGAAATGAAAGACAAAAGATATGGAACTTGATAATTATTCACAATAAGATATTAATCATTTTGTTACGTTACGTCTGGGGCAACTTTAGACGATCGATAGTGCCGTATCATTCGTCCCACTCACTGCGACTCGCGACTCGCGATAAACATATAAATTGGATTAAAACAAAATAAAGATTGTATAAACCTTTGGTGAAGAGTTAAACAATTACAATTGATTGAAATTATAATAAAACAGAGAATTCATAAATAAAATTCGTAGTTTCTAACAGTGCATTTTAATTCAGTTACGTATTAAACAATGTTTGTCGTTAAAAGACACTGTTTTAACTATGCAAGTAAATTATCTTATATTAAAAATAACTACACTGTCAAGTATATTTCTATGCCAGCGACTTCCGTGTCCAGGTGAGTTCTATTGGATATTAAAACCCTTTTATTTATTCCATTATGAAGTAATTATTAATTCTTCCATTCAATTGATTATTCTTCATTTTCCTTCCCTTATCCCACCTAAGCAGGATCGGCACAACATATTTTGTTTTTCCACCCTCCCCATATCATTTTTCACACAATCCTTGTATACCTCTTTCTGTCTTCCTTTACTCCTATATCCAACCCACTTTATACTCAAAACTTTCTAGTTACATTATTTTCATTTCTTCTCTGATATACATATTTTTAATCTTATCCATTTTATTTACTCTAAACATTTGCATCTCTGCCACATGTTATCTTTTCTCATCCACCTCTTTTGTAGTCCAGCATTCAGTTTTATAGAATTTTAAAAATTCTAAAAACTATGGAAATGTTTTCCGTCACTGATTCTAAGGCTCTCCTAAGTATTTTTTCGTAAAAATATTTACTGTGTATCTCGTTGTCCTTTTATTATGTACATTAAATAGAATGAAATAAATAACCATGAGACATTTGATTCCACTTCAATTTAAACGAGTTGGTCAGTAATCGTTTCATTTAAATGATTGTTATGTTTCCAGTGACACCATTTTCAAAACCAATGGGGCTAAATCATTGAATGCCTATACTTCGGTCCAGGATTATTATGCTGGAAAGTCGATTTTCATTACTGGCGGCACTGGGTTCCTTGGAGAGGTTCGAAAACATTGTCAATTATTGTGTTAGTACTTATAAGCCATGAGTTCAACATCAGTTTACAATACATGGGGAATATCTAAGATTAAAAACCAAGAAATCAATAGCATATTTTTGGCTAGACAACGGCACTTCAAAGGAAAGAGTTTACATTTTCTTCCATCTGTAGTCAAAAATCAATAAACAAATCTTTAGTATATTGTTTTGTTTGTCAACGACTGAAAATTTAATGTCCCTAAATCATATTGTAGATAGCTCAGAGACGAGTAAATGTTTTTCAATAATGCGGACGGCTATAGCTTAAGAATTCTTTTGTATCCAAAATCAGTTTCCTTAAATAAAATTGCATAGATTACAAGTAGTATTTTTCGTAATGACTTGTGTGATTGAGTTGGCCCAAAAAATTATTGACTGGAACATCAATTTAACTTCTGTTATTATTCTGAATATAACACTCAACTAAATCTCAACTAACTTAGATATATGATAAAAAACTTATGCTCATGACTTTTACTATTACCTCATAGTATATATTACCTTAGAACTCCAAATACAACTAAATCTAATAAAATCAGAAATTTACTTTCATCCAATTATGATGTTTTAATATACGGCGACGAGTATTCGGTACTGAATGGCATTAATATAAATTCAAATGACATAATAATTCAAGCAACTAAGATAAAAAAAGGTACGGAGAGAACACAACAGATAAAAAACCTATAACATATTTCGGATTTAAGACAGATAACGATTCATCAATAAACATCCTGTAAGAAACTCACTACGAAGTCATAGTTCTCTTTCCGAAGGAGGGTTTGGGCATAATTACCACGTCAGCCCACGACGTATTGGCGAATTCAAACTCCGAGGTATCCACACCTCGGTTTCTTCCATATACGGTAGTACTCCAAGAACATTATTCAAGTTAAGGTTTCCTCGCGATGTTTTCCTTCATTATTACCAATTTAAATTAGTTAATGGAAGCGAATTTCTACAAATTCGTTAGTACCTGCCGGGGTTTGAACTTGCGGACAAAGGATTGATATTCAACAGATAAAACTACTCGTTCTCCACGTCTTCTTGTACAAATACAGAGTATTTAGAGAAGAAATTAGTAAACTTATATTGTTTTCAGTTGTTACTTGAAAAATTACTTTACACGTGCACGAAAATTGAGAAAGTTTACTTGTTGATACGTGATAAAAATGGTGAACCAATGAGTCATCGATTAGAACATGATATTTTTAAGAATCCGGTAAGCTGATATTAGAAATTCAATTCTCATAGAATCAAAACGTTACATCTTTGTCATTACTACCTTAAATAAATTACTTTAAGTGAAAGTATCAGTGAAATAGAAATATATAGTTACTCAAGTGGATGCCAATGATAAACAAACAGTATATTATATTTATATGTATAGTGATAATATTCATTGTGTCTGTTGGTATCAACACCCGCATCGTTTTTCAAAAGATGTCACTGTAAACTTAACATAGTTACTATTTCAAACAAAAAAATATTGATCAACTCATTTAAATTGTTATTTGTCGTGGAATTAGAGAGGTTATTGTCAGTAGTCTCTCATAACTATTTTACTCAAGTTATACATATAATAAAGGGGTAAAGAAACGACATTTATGTATTAAATATATTAATGAAAAAATACTCTGGGGAGCCTTAGAAAATATACCTATAGATGTGTTCTGGCAACTCCACTTGAGAGCCTGTCCCGCCCGCTAGATTTAGCATATTTACTATCTTGGGCTATATCTTCATTTATTATCAAGTGAGATTATAACAAACGCTAAAATCTGCAGTGTTAAATAAAAATCAAACAAATATACGAGTATATTATATGTAAATGTTAGCAAAAATTATATTGGAAACTTCCTTAATAAATCTTTGAGAAGGTACCTGGTTTTCAACGATATAGTAGATTGGACGAAATGAATGTAATTTAATTCCAGTAATTTTAAATAATTCAACTTTCATCTTCGCCTAACATAGCTGTAATTTCAGCTATTTGAGAGGTTGAAGGAGCAATCACCTGGTACCTTGAACAAGGTAATTCCAATATCCGGAGATATTACAGAACATAACCTGGCTCTTAAAAATGATGACTTCAAAACTTTGAATGAAAGGGTATAATATAGTGATTATATTTACAATATTAAGATTAACTTCTTGAATTGTGTATACTTCTTCGGTCAATTTATGAACCACTATCTAAAGCTACCGAGGCCAATAACAATTGTTTTTCCAAATTTTTAGTCAAAGTATAGCTTAAATTTATTTGCTATAACCAAATCAGATATAAAATAACTTATTAAGTGTGTCTTGGTTGAAGTCAATTTCTATCGTCGTTGTCCCTAAAGTTGCTTTTAATACTATAGTAATACAATTAAATGATTAAAGATTAATCAAAATTAATTAGCTTTTCCCTATAAACAGGTATCTGTAGTTTTCCATGCAGCCGCATCAGTGAGATTCAATGAATCTTTGGGTGTTATCCTGAAAAGTAATTTGGAAGGTACCAGAGAATTGTTGAAACTATGTCAGAGGATGAATAAATTAGAGGTCAGAACTTATTGATAACAGACTTACTTTATAGCTTTCAGTTCCATCAAACTGACTCTTATTTTAATACGAATGTAATTTAACAGGTTCTCGTCCATGTCTCCACAGCTTACGCTATTGCAAAAGACATCGGTAGTAACGTAATTGAAGAAAAATTGTATCCAGCACCGGCCGAAATGGAAGATGTCTATAATTTTGTAAAAAAATATAACAATGATATACAAAAAACGCAAGAATTCATAGGTACGTTTTATGTAAATATGTCATTAATTTTTAAATAACTGTTTTGTTTCTCAAAGTGATATGTTAATTCTCAAGTGTGAATGTTCCTTCTTAAAATTTGTAGGTGGGGCCACGCTGAGCTTTCTGGTTTAGATGAATGGGTGGCTTCCCGGGGTAGTCCACCCTCTATGAAACCGAGTGAGTAAGGTTCATTGTTGCGTTTGTTGGTAGTGAGAGCGCCGGAGACCCACCTCCGTCCCTTTCCACTTTCCCCTTCCCCTTTCCTTCCTCCCTCCTCCCCCACACAGGCTGGCAACGCACTTGTGACTCCCCTGGTGTTGCAAGTGTCTATGGACGGTGGTGATCACTTACATCAGGTGACCCACCTGTTCGTTTGCCTCCTATGATATAAAAAAAAAAAAAAAAAAAAACATTTGTATGACTTTAGGAGGTTTCGCTAACACATATACGTACACAAAGGCACTGGCAGAGGCGTACATTGCAAAACATCACGGAAATATTCCAGTTTGTATCGTCAGACCATCTGCTGGTAATATAATTTCTGTTCTACCTAACGCTATAAATTAACTGAGAGTCCACGTTGGTATTAAGATATACCTGTAGTGACTATTCATTGTAATTAATACTGAAATCTATGATATCAGTCTTGTTAAAGGTAAAGTAAATGCTTCTATGGATTTACAAGACAACCAATTGAAATGGGGCCTAAGAATTCCAGTGAATAGTAAACGCGAGGTGTATAATGCATCTTATTATTTATGGAGAAATATAAATCTATTTTTTTTTTTTTGTTGGTTGGGAAAAAGAATGTTCTTGTCCTTGAGGGAAGCACAGTACAATTTCCAAAAAAAATGGGATACGAGAGAATACTATCCCTCGCCGGTCGCCGCTGTCATGCCGGCCTGCGTAAGTATCTCTTCACGTTGCGCTTGAAGGACCCCATATCACATCTTTCTATACATATAATAAGGATGTAAATCCAATGTGTCTGAACTTTTTCGATTTCCGTGAAAAAAATTGTTGCAGGTGTCATGGAATAAGTAATAAAAGAGATTTCAAATATTTTAAGAAATGTCTGTCTGCATGTCTGTTTGTATGGACACGCATGACTGCTATAGTACTGAGTTCAAATTAAAATAAAAAAATCATAACCCATATCTTCGAGAATAACATAGCCTTTGTTTTATGAAAATCGGTCCACTCTATTTTATAGTTTTATAGTTATATCTATCAATAACAAAAGTCATTAATTATAGTCATTAAATATGTAATTAATTCATGGTTGTATCTCAGCCGAAACGCAAGTTTCTATAGTTAGATCTAATCTTAAAGTTTTTGTCGGGTTTTGGAAATATGGTAGAAATGTAACTGCAGGAGTCCACCGGAACTAGCTAAATTTTGAAAATGGTCTATATGAAAAAAAATATTCGAACCCCTGATATAAACTATTATAAAATCTAAAATAAACTGATCAAAATTAGAACAATATATCATTATTTTATTTTACAATTTCAGTGGGACCAAAAATTGATGAACCGCTGATCGGCTGGCTTGATAAGTGGTATGGCGTAACACGTCTATTACATAACGTAGCCATAGGTACTAATCATATAATTAATGGACAAAGAGATCATATAGTAGACTTCATTCCTGTGGATTATACCGTTAATACATGTCTTGTAGCAGCAGCTAAACACAATCGGTAAGAAAAGATAAATAATGGCATAGAACACAGAACAGCGTTATTATTATGGTATACACTATTTAAATATTCTGCAATATATAAAGAAAGTAATATGGCATCGACATATATTATACAAATAGTTTTTAAACTCCAAATAAAATAACATAAACTAATTCCTCAGTTTTATTTTAATTTCATTAATTTTACGTCAATTTCAATGCTCAGTCTTCTAAAGTTAATGTATTAAAAATTGATTATTACAGATCCAAAGGTATACAAGTTTATAATTCGTGTTCGAGCGAAGCTAATCCTGTGACTTGGAGAGAAGTTCAAATGTTGTTTAATGAAGATACGGTAAAACACGGTTGGAGTAAGTATGAGTTAAACAATCGGTAAAAAAAAACAAAGTCTTATTAACTGGCTCATAACATTAAGGGTACTAATACCAAAAGAAGTAAATAGGATACGGTGGTAGTGTATTGCCAGATCTTTGTCGGCTTTGCTTCCCTGAAACAAGGCCATCAGGTAATTGAAATTCTAAACCTGGCTCTCGTACTTCGTTCACCGCAGTTTAACGGGTCGAATATCCACAACAGGATTCCATGCGAAAAAGAAGTGTTACTGCAATCTCAGCGAAACACTGTTGTACAACCTAATTAAAATTAAGCAACACTTTACCTGAGACAAAAAAGAGAACAATCTTTTCTATTGTAATAAAATAAATTTTCTATTTCAGACGAATTTCCATTCCCTTTTCCTTTATTCATAAAATCCAAGATAATGACTACAGTTTTAACGTTCATCTTAGAAGATGTCCCTGCTTATTTCGCTGACTTTTATTTAACCATAAGAGGTAAAACACCGAGGTTAGTAAACTTATACAATTTTAAATTCTTAAGTAAGTATTAAGTTAAGTAGTAATCTGATAAAAGTAACATCTGCAAAAGGGAGGATTCAGACTCGCAGGGATCGTACCACTTGTAACCAATGTTTCGCACGAGCGGTCCAATGACTAAGCGTTGTGAAAGACCGCACGACATGTCATGCCGACTCGAGAAGATAACGGTTCTTCTGAAGTGCCTCCATGCAGCGTCAGGGCCAATCCACATCTTCTTCAAGTGACAAATAAAGCGGCTAATAATTATTCCCTCCGTTACCACATCCAGCAACACTAAAGTGGGGAACCGATTATAGTGTTGCTGGAAGGCCCTATTGTCTGAGAAAAACTGTCTAGTAAAGTTTAAAACAATACAAAACCACCTTACTTAAACCACACAATGTGGAATCCAATAAGCCGGGAGTCAAAGACTCACAGCTGGGATGAGTTTTTCCTGACTCATTTCAGTTATATAAGTGCAGCTTTCGACAAAAGCGTATAACTCTGTCCCAGATGGGGACAGAAAAATTAACAACTACTTTAGGAACCGAGATTCAAGACTCCGACTATCAAAGTTTAACTATAGGCTCATAGAGGATTTTCATGTTAACTCTGCTTCCCGATGTAACTACACCTCACGGATAGTTACGTTCTAAAATCAGCTAGTAGATATACAGCAACTACATATGTTCATAATCTTATAATTAAATTCTATTATATTAAGTCAATGATAAATCATTTTCAGATATCTAAAAACTCAAGATAGAGCCATCCGCGTGAGAGATTCACTAAAATTCTATACACTCAATACGTGGGTGATTAAATCTGGGAATGTGAGGTCACTTTATTCATCTTTATAAGAACACGATCGTCGTCTGTTCCCGTGTGATCCAGCACAGATAGATTGGAAGAAATACATTCCTGTGTATTCGCAGGGCGTTAACAAATTTTTGGTGCAAAAGAAATAAAATTCTTATAATAAACATTTATTATGATATTTATTAAAAAATAATATTTAAACAGCAAATTAATAGTTAAGAGTAAATTAAAAAATCATATTTTTTGAGCATACCAGGGCGGTTGATTGCCGACAAATTGATCGGAACCTGACACCTTCGAACATGCCTAACAAAATCATACAGTGCTGCGTGCTTATCCACCTATAGTCATGTGCCGTGTGTCACGATATTAATCTATATAAATAAAAATAAATCGCAAAATATGTTGCTAAGCGCGAAACTCGAAGAACACATTTTTGTAGCACTTCTGGGATGTTTGTAAATGCCAGGGTTGATAATTTTTATGCTATCATTCGTAAGAGAATAGCATCCATCCGGGTAGACTTCGCGATAATCCCGATAAGATAATGACAACAATGGTAGACATGTACGACAGTCCTTTCATGATGCACTGGATATCGGTTGTTATATAATAGTGTGATGTTCATCTTATCTTCCTATTTCATATTCATATAACTTTGTATAAAAATATAATTACTTAATTTTTATTTTATTTTTAATTTACTACCAAGTCATGTATTAGTATATAATCTATTTTTGTTTTTGTGGACTCTTGGTGTCTTATAGATAAATAAATAATAATAATATAACAAAATATGATCATGTAATACCTTTTCCTCGATCGCTTGCTATAATCAAAACAAAATAGGCAATTTCATCACTTTCGCTTATTTTACCCAAAGCCGTACCACGATTGAGAGTTGACAATATTTGTCTCTTTACTTCTCCATTCATACCCATCCGATCCATAAAATTCGTTTTAACAGGCCCAGGGCTTACTATTTACTATCACAACACATTTAGTAAACTCTTCCAAACCAGCTTTTGATGTACACTATGAAAAATTCTCGGAGAGTATGTTGTGAACACGTATCACTCTGAAAGTACTGAACCAATTTTGATGAAACTGGACACAATGATAACTAATATTACAATGTTACATCTAGGATACTTTTTGACCCATAAAACGCAAAGGGTTCTCCAGGATAACGAAAGACAAAAACTTGTAGTAAATGTAACTAGACTTTTTTGCGACACCTTAGTACAAGAGCCAGCAACGTTGGAAGAATGAGAATTTTAGAAAAGCTGGTTCTTTTATATGAAGATATATTATGCCCTTCCAAAAAGAATTCAGGAAACCTGGTAGCCGGTTAACGTTGTGTTTTTTAATGCGCATCACACCTTTACAGGTCAATATTTTGATTTATAAATAATGTAAGGAACATTTTTTTATGTAACTTTTAAACGCTATTAAAAATATGAATTTATCACTGCCAGACAATTTTGTTTTGTGCCCGATGATATTCTTTATAAATAAAATAATTCATTTCAAACCATTTTATTTTTCCCATTGCAAAGAACATATTTTATTTTATTAATCATTATGATATGGAGATTTCACCATAAACAATGTAAAACAACGATAAATGTAGAAACAGAACTTGGGACTGACGCCATCTTGAATACATTCGTCTATAACAGGCGCTTCCACAATTATTGCTATCTTTATCGTACAGCCAGTGTTGTGCTAAACTATAGCTATAGCTAAGTTATTCTACACATATTATTTTTTATTTACCGTATTTTATGTCTAAATAAAATAATATTAAAATTACAGCTATCTTAACATGGTTCGAACATACTTATTTTATTTACAAAAAAATAACATCGGGCACATTATTGTTACTAACAAAAATGTCTGGCAATAATAATTCCATGTTTTAGTAGCGTTTCAAAGTTAGTGAAAAACAAAACATTCAAAAATTATATAAAATTCAATATTTTTGCCTGTAAAGGTGCGATATGCACTAATAAACGCAACGTTTACCGGCAGCCAGGTAGCCCGCACGTTTTTAGGAAGAACATAAAGATTTATAAAAAAACTGGCTTATTGAAATTCGCTGTGAAAACCGTTGCTAGCTCTTAGACCAATAGCTACAGGCAAGTGACAATGGACGCGTCGTGCTCATACTTTTTAATATTTATATTGTTTTTCAATACAATGTAGAGTGAAAAAATTTTAATACAAGTAGAAAATAGTTATGATATCATTCAGTGATTCATTTATCATTATTTATTTTATGAATATATTTTATCGTTTAATTTAAAGTGTAGCTCTATCAACTTGATATTTTATAATGTAAACTATACTGACTGTATAGTAAGCGTCTACAAAAAAGGGAAATAACTTCGTTAGAAACTGGGGTCCATAGACCTTTAAGGCTTTTTTTCACATTACCGCCAATATATGTAGGTTTGTTTTCATTTTAATTGAACCCGGTAGATGATGCTACAAACGGGTTGTAGGCTTAGCTTTAAAAGATTTCTCACATACCATCTGGGTATATGTTTTTTGTTTGAGTGAGTCCCTTGATAGGTTGGATTCATAATTGGAAACCGTAGGAGTATTCGCAATAAGGTTTTAGGTTTATTAAAATTTTTCGCGTTTAAAAATACAATTGACACCAGTGATAACCGATTTGGTGCAGACGAAGCTAGTCTCAACATAAAATAATAATTAATTCACTAAACCACCCCATTACACAGTGTCTTTTAAGAGCCGAGTTGGCGACAAGTATGGTTTATGTATCTATTTGATAGGTCTAGTTACGATAAAGACTAGACCAAAATACAGACAAAATAATTGTGGCGTGCTCCAGCTGTAAATGATCTACCGAGAATATCGGATCGGAAGCGCAAGTACAGCGAAATTTATCGCATCGAGTAAATAGCCTAAGTAACGGTACTATCGCCGCGCATCCTCCGGCCCGCCTACTCCGCGCCGCACCGCACCGACGATCCGTCGCCCTTTTTTTTTTTTTTTTTTTTTATTTACGTGGGGAAATCCTTTATGGATACGCCACCCTCTCGGGGGAGAGAGTGGGTTATGTCCGACTCGCACGGACTAAAACCCCACGGTGTACCGTCCGCCGTATGGTAGGGGCGGCCAGGGATCGAACCTGCTGTCTTCCTGAGAAACCGCCCCTGCGGCAGGCTTCGTCCTACTATAGAGAGACTACTGGGTACACGACCAGTCGTCTCCCCTCGTCAGCCTCACCTGTGCAGTGAGGAGATGGGTCCCCCGACCCATCTCCTCAGGCTCGGCTCGGTTATGGGAAGGGGTGAGCGTTCCGCCTCCCCCTCCTTCCTGCTCTCCTTTGGCGGAGAGGGCCACTTTGCGGATCTTCCTCGCGGGCCCTCTCCGCCGCCTCCTTCTGCGAGATGACTTCCTCGCAGAAGGAGGCCACAGCAGTCCACCCCTCCTCGCTGCCGAGCATGGCCGAAACCACGCCTGGCAGCGAGAGATCGTCCCCTACCGCCGCAGCCAGGGCGCGGCGCTGATCGTCCCACGCGGCACACTCAGAGAGAGTGTGCTGCGCGGTGTCCGTCTCAGCGCCGCACTCGTGACATGCGGCGGTGGGCTCCCTGCGCGCTATCCGGTGCAGGTACCAGCCGAAGCATCCGTGCCCGGTCAGCACCTGCACCAGACGGTACGTCAGGGAGCCCCAGCCCCTATTTACCCAACCCGGCAGGACCGGACGGACGGCGTCGATGGTATATCTTCCGTAACGCTCGTCCGCCAGGTCCCGCCCCCCCCTCTCTAATTGCTCGCTGCGGGCTCTCGCCCGCAACGCAGCAATCTCCCTGGGAGCCGGAGGTTGCCCTCGGGATTTCCCTGCCGCCGCATAGTTGTATACGGCGGCAAGAACTTCCGCCTCCAGCTCCCAAGGAAGAGAGCCCGCGAGCACCATAGCCGCCGCCGAGGACACCGTTCGGTACCCGCGGATTTCCCTCAACGCCACTGTTCGCTGCGCTTTGCGCAGCACTCGAACGTTCGTGGCGCTGAGGGAGTCCACCCACAACGGTGCCCCGTAGGCGGCCATGGCCCTTACCACCCCTGCATACAGTCGGCGGCAGGCAGCGCCCGGCCCTCCCGTGTTCGGGAGAAGTCGACCGAGCGCCGCCGCCGCCCCTACTATACGCGGTCCGAGCCCCTTGAAGTGGGACTCGAACCGCCAGCGCCCGTCCAGGGTGAGGCCCAGATATTTCATGCAGGACCCCACCCGGACACGTACCCCGCCCACCGTTATGTGGGCCCCAGGAGGTGGCCCCTGCCGAGGCCCGTGGAACAGCAGGGCCTCGGTTTTTTCAAGGGCCACCTTGAGGCCCAATCGGCGGATGCGCCCGACCACGAAGGTCGTAGCCAACGTGGTCAGGCGCACCAGCTCTGCCCATTCCCTCCCCTGGGCTACGACTAGGGTGTCGTCCGCATAACATATGAGGCGCGTTCCTGATGGGAGCGCGCCGCGGAGCACCCAGTCGTAGCCCAGGTTCCACAATAGTGGCCCCAACACGGAGCCTTATGGAACTCCACAAGGAGTCCCACGTCGGACCATCCGCCCTCTGCCGTCTGCGTAGACGACCTCCCTCTCCTCGAGGTACGCCTTCAACAGCCGCCGCAGGTACGGGGGCACTCCGAAAAAGCGGAGCGCCTCCCGTATTACTCCATGCGGCAGGCTGTTGAAGGCGTTGGCGATGTCCAGTGACACCGCCAACAGTCTTTGACCCCGAGAGGTCGCCTGCGCAGAGAGCACCTTCAGGAGGCTCAGGGCGTCCAGGGTTGAACGCCCCGACCGGAAGCCGAACTGCGCGTCCGACAAGTTCGGTCCCACGTCTTCCAGGTGCCGGACGACCCGGGAGGCGATCACTCTCTCGAGCACCTTCCCCGTGTCGTCCAGCAAGACGATGGGCCGGTATGCCGACGCGCAGTCCGGAGAGCGGCCCGCCTTAGGGATAAGGCAGAGCCGCCCCGTCTTCCATGGCTTCGGGAACTGACCTTCCGCCAGGCAGCGGTCGAACAGCTCCCGAAGCCACCCCCCGAAGTGCCCCATGCAGAGAGCCAACACCCGACCCGGAACCCCGTCCGGCCCAGGCGCCGTCCGTTTGCCGCGGAGGCACTCGACCGCCCTACCCATTTCCTCATCCGACACCGGGGGAGGGCGGTCGAGCACCTCCGCGACAGACGCGAAGCGCGGGGGCATGGGAGGAGGAGGCCGCTCTGGAGGGTCGGGGAACAGCTCTCCCACGACCCTCTCGGCCACCTCTGGCTGGAGAGTCTCCGTCGTCGGGGGCGCTCGGCCCCGGAGTTGCTTCCGGACTATCCGGTATGGGCGCCCCCAGGGATCATTCTCCAGCGTCTGAAGGAGCTCCTCCCATGCCGCCGCCTTGGCCCGGCTGATGGCGATCTGCAGAGTCTTCTTCTTCTGCCTGTATTCGCCATACAGCCGGGTCTCTTCCTCGGGGGCCCTGACCCTTCTCCGACGGCTGCGCCCGAACAGCCGCCGGGCCGCAGAGCAGGCCGCCCGAAGCTCGGCGAGCTCGGGCGACCACCAGTACACCGCCCTTTTGTCAGGGCGGTGTACACTCCGCGGCATCGACGCGTCGCATACCTCCGTGAGGGCATCACGGAGGCGCGCAGCGGACGCGTCGATATCCTCGCTGTCCAGAGGGGGCGACGAGGCCCAGGCCTGGACGATGGCCGCCTCTTCTGCCTTCTCCTTGTCGAGGCGGCTCATCACCCAGCGGGGAAACGTCGCGCCCCTCCGGGGGCGGGTGACCGGTTCGTGATAGGAGGTGGAGACCTCGAACCTAATATACCGGTGGTCCGATAGAGTCTCCACCTCCTCTTCGACCCTCCATCCCCGGATACGGCGCGCGACCGACGGGGAGGCGAATGTGACGTCCACAATCGACCCCCCGTTATGCCGCACGCACGTATGGGCGTTCCCCCGGTTGAGGAGGGACAGCTCGTGTTCGGCTGCCCACTCCTCAAGCGCCTGGCCTCTGGGGTCAGTGGTCGCCCCTCCCCACGCCCTAGACTTGGCGTTGAGATCACCAAGCAGGACGACGGGGAGCGGCGCCAGCCGCCTCACGACCGGCCCCAGGTAGTCCATGAAAGACTCGAACTCCACCAGGGGCCAGTTCGGGGAAAAATAAACCCCGAGGATTGCGAATCCTCGTGAGGCGACCGCCACGAACCCAGCGCCCCTCTCCTTAACGGACAGGGGCAAACCTCCCCCGGACAAGACCGCCACGGAGCCATTCGCGTCTCCAGCCCAGTGAGGCTGGTCCGGGACGCGATATGGCTCCGCAACGACGGCCAAGTCAATTTTCCACTCCGCCACCGCCTGTAGGAGAAGATCCTGGGCGGCGGCGCAGTGGTTTAGGTTGCCCTGGAGGTAGCTACTATGGATGCAGTCCATTACTGATCCATAGCAGTTCCCTCCGCATGCACCTCCCTAAGGAGGCGTGCTTTCCCCTTTACAGGGGGGGGCTTACATTCCCGCCCCCCCATAACATGTTCTGCCGGAATTCCGGCATCCGCGCAAACGCTGCATTTCGGCTTCGCCGCTGTGCAGGTGTTTGCGCGGTGTCCCTCTTCCCCGCAACGGTAGCAGACCGCTCCTCTCGCCACCTCCGACGGGCACATCGGCCGGGTGTGACCCAAGCCCATGCAACGGTAGCACCTTAAAGGTCTACCCTCGAGCAGATGGACTCGGGCCACACTCCAGCCGATTAGAAGGCGGCCTCCCCCGACCAGCTTTCGGGCCGCTTCGAGGGGGAGGCTCACGAACAAAGAGCTGAGCCCCCCCGGTCGTGTGGGAAGCGGACCCGCTTTTATGTCGGTGGGCTTGCACCCACCCGCCTTGACCACGGCCTCTACAGCCTCCTGTGCCGACACCGATTCGTCGATTCCGACGACTCGGATGTCCGCCCTCTTTGTAGGCCGCACGACCGTGGCCATGCCCTGCAACGCTGCCCGCACCCCTATCGCGAGCTTATCAGCCTGCTCTGGGGCCAAGGCACCCGGGACCTGGAGGATCTTGGCCCCCGTAACGCTAGTCCGCACCCGGAGGCCGGAGATGCCGCATTCGCTGAGTGACACCTCCATCCTCGCCTTAAGGAGGGCGTCCTTATAGGTCACCCCCCTCTCCTCTGCCTCTGGCTGCAGCGTCACCAGCACTGCGGCTGAGCGAGGGGGAGCGAGCTTGGTCTTCGCCCTCCTTTTCTTTTTTGATTTGGCCCCAGGTGACTTTGGGCCTGCGGCCGGCTTCGGAGCTGCAGTGGTCGTCGCTGCAGCCTCCTTCTTCGTCTTTTTCTTCCCCCGCCGCACCACTGTCGTCCACCCTTCCTCCTCGGGCTCCGGTGGAGCCAGAAGGGAAGATGGACAGGGAGCGGGGCAGGGGATAGGCACCGGCGTATCGCTCAGGGGCGTCCTTGTTTTTGTCGCAGCATTTTTTTTATTAGCTGCGGGCCCGGGAGCCGCCCGTCGTCTGTCCGCCTCAAGCTGCGGTCTTACCACCTTCGCTGGGAGGAGGCGGTCTTCGAGGCCCGCCAACCTGGCGTTGAGCATCCCTCCGAATGATGTCTGGAGGGAATGCCCAAGCCTTTCTACGGCCGCCGCGAGGACTTCCTCCCATCCTCTCGGCTGCTGCACTTGAGTGGGCGGACGCGGAGGTGGAGGTGGGGGTGTAGGAGGAGGAGGTGGCATGGCTTTCTTCTCGTTGACACTTCGCCGCCATGAGAGGACCTCCGCCTTCAGTCTCTCTACTTGGCGGCGAAGGCCACGAGTCTCGAGCCTCAGTCTCGTCATCTCCTCTGACTCCTTCCGTGTCGTCAGCGTCTCCACTACGTCCTGGAGAGTCTGTGCCGCTTTCTTCAGCCGCCCCACTATCGGTCCCTTGATGTGTCCGGATTTCTCCGCAACCTCCCAGATCTCGCCGACCTTCTCCTTCGTCAGCTCCCTGATCCGGTCACGGTCCATCTCCTCGGGACCACGAGGCTCGCAGGGCTCCACCTCCTGGGCGCTCTCCTCTGCCTCTGCGGGGCAGATGCGATCGGAAGGGGCAGGATCATACGACGCGTCCGCCTCCTCCATAGCAGGGAGTCTGGAGTTGGCCGACCGCGCACCCTCTCGAGATCTACCACCTCTCATAGATGAGGCCATCTTTGGCGTCCGAGCTCCCACCGCTACTTCCGAACCCGGGAGTTCATCCTCACGTGGACGCTTGCTGCTCCCTGCAAAGAAGCTCGAAACACACTGAGCATTCACTTCATCCGCCGTATCCATGTCGCATGCTGTTTCAGGGTCCGTTATCCTCGCCTTAGTTGTTGTTTTGGGGTCGTCACGCAAAATTGTGCCCCCCCCCAGAAGACGCGGGGCAGCCCGAATCCGAAGACTCGGGGAGGGATTCTCCGCCCGCAGGGCGGGCGGTACCCTCCTGGGGTAGTATATTTTTAAATTTTGCAGCTTCCATAACGTTGTTAGAAGAAAAGTCCGTTATCAGATCCATGTCCGTCGTTTCCAGGTCGTCATCCAAATCGTCCGTCAGGTCGTAAGCCGTTGTCGTTGCCAATGTCGTCGTTAAAGGGTCGATACACAAAATTGTGCCCCCCCCCAGAAAACGAAGGGCTGCCCGAGTCCGAAGACTCGGGGAGGGATTCTCTGCCCGCTGAGCGAGCAGTACCCTCCTGGGGTAGTTCTGTTTTAAATTTTGTGCTTTCCATAGTTGCTAGTTATCAGAGTCCGTAGGCAAAGCGTGGGTCAACAGTTAAGGAAGGTATCAAAGTCCAACGTAGCAAGGGTCGTCAATAAATGGGGGGATCAGAGTCCAGGAATAGAGCAAGAGGTAAACGAGGTAGGAGGAGAACAGAAATCCAGGGAAGAGCAAAAGTCGTCAATTAGAGTAGAAACAGAATCCATATAACAAGCATTTGTCCTCGCGTCAGGTATCAGCCGCCGGTCAGAGGGACCGACGTTGCCCGGGGTGCACCACGTGGAGGTTCCTGACATCGCACCCCACGATCCGTCGCCCTAACACACTCTGTCAGGCTATCGACGCAGACGCACGTTCGCTGAAGTAAAAATCCATTCGCTTTGTAATCTTCTTATTTTCTTGTCGTGATTGATATATATGTAAATTACTTGTGATTAAAAGTTGGTTTTCGTAAAAGTGTGTCTGAATATCCAAGGATAATCCCTAATCAACCCTACACACACACCCGAAGACTACATAATATTGGTTAATTTTCGAGATATGATTTTTTTTGGGAGAGGTGAATGACCTTCAGAATATTTTTATTTAATTATTATTTCAAAAATAATAAACTTGTGCATTTTGTTAGCATTTAAAAGAATGTAACAACACATCATATATTTATATTCGAAAGTAAAAGGTTATAAGTTCAATAGTTTGAGAAATATTATTATTTTTCTTATTTTCACTTTTTTTTTTTAATAATATAAATAGACACATCATAAATAAAGAACTAGGGAAAAACAAAAAAAGAGATAATTCGCATAATCTGAATGTCGACGAAGTACATATTTTAGAGTTAGCAACTGTTTTCCAAGATTATTTCTCTAACATACATTTACAGGTAACAAAAAATATTAAATTAATGTTACTAAAAAATCCGAGTGCAATTCAAAATTTAATTCCACGTCTATTAGTACAGATGAAATAATAAGGACTATTAAACTATTAAATTAAACTTTGGGGAATATCGGTAATGGTAGCACAGACCTTAATTATCAATATTTCATCATATTTAGCTAATATATTTAAACAGTCTATGACAAAAGGAACCTTCCTCAATTTAATGAAAATAAGTAAATTAGTTCCTTTGTTTAAATCAAGCTGTAGGAGTAATCTTGGAAATTATAGGCCGATTTTTGTACTGCCATCCTTAAGCAAAATTTTTATGCTTAAGCAATTAGAAGAATAGTTTATAGCACAAAGTATATTCTGGAGGTCGACACTTTGGTTTCAAAAAACCAAAATCTACTACTAACGCTGGCGAAACGCTATTAAGTCATATTTTTTGGGCTTGGGCTTTTGACTGCGTATACCATAGTACTCTTATTTTGAAATTAAAACACTATGTTGTTTGTGGAGCGTCTCTCGACCTTCTGGTCTTCTATTTACAAGGTCCTTTTCACAAAGCAAGTGTAGAGGGAAAAACGTTAGCGGGATCACTGACTCGAATTGGCATCCCACAGGATTCTACTTTAGGGCCGCTTTTGTTCTTCGTATATATAAATGATCTGCCGCTAGTGATTGATAACTTTGCTGACATGGTTATTTTCACGGACAACACTTCACTTATATTTAAAGTAAAAAGAATAGATAGAGCTTAATTGTGTAAATAATACCTTAAATAAAATTTCCGATTGGTTTGCATTAAATAATCTGTTGCTTAATGCCGACAAAACAAAATATATAAGATTCACCTTATCTAATGTTCATAGTAGTATCAAGATCGAATGGAATCTAGTAGGCTTAGTTGACAATACTGTGTTCTTGGGTATTACACTTGATACAAAATTACAATGGGATCCTTACGTTAAAAAATTGGTGATTGGGAAGATTAAGTTCTGCTGCGTTAGAAGTTCGAAAGATTCGCCAGCTAACAGATATTGCCACTGCTACGTTGGTCAAATTCGCTTACTGCCATAGCTATGGCCATATTTTACTCTTACGGTATTTTGTTGCGGGAGGAAAGCAGCTGAGGTGGACACCATATTCCTACTATAAAAACGGGCAGTTTGAGCAATTTATAATATGGGGCCTCGTGAATCATTAAAGACTAAGTTTCAGAAATTCGGTATTTTAACTCTGTTCAATATATTCTTGATAACTTAATGTATGTCCGTAAAAATTTAGATAAGCTGCATTTACCTGGAAAAGATCAATACAATTTAAATACTAGAAACAGCAAAAAATTGGTAATTCATGCCTCAGGCTCACTAAGACCAACAACAGTTTTTTTAGGTAATGGTGTTAGGTTTATAACAAAGTCTCAAAGCACATTACCGATTTGCCATATATCACTATCTCACACTCACGTTTAAGAACCATATCAAGCGGGTTTTAACGTCTAAAGATAGCCTTTATACGGTGGATCAATATATGAACGATTGTGACGTTTGAAAATGACGCCCCTCTCTGTGCATCCACTAAAAACAAATGTAACTATTTATGTCTTGTGAAAATATATGTCACGAAGAGATAAACCAGATCGAGTTTCTTGTCGGTTCTTCTCTATGACTAGGTTGTTTTGACGGTGGTAGCTTTGACGTTCATAAGCACCTTCTCAGGACTTACATTGAATAAAGTATATTTTGATTTTTAATTTTGCTCTGTTCGCGGTTATTAAATAGTATGTTTTGTACTCGCCCGCTCGCATCGGAAGGATTAACATCGATCTGAAGATGCTCCATGAAGGAGCGAAACACGTGTAATCGATTGTCGTGAGTGCACATCAATCTACAACATATTTTTATTAATTTATTGGTAATTATTATAATTATATTCATTATATATTGTATAAGTAATAAAAATCACGAACAATATGTTGTTTTTAAGGCATTTTTTTGTAAAAAAAACTATAAAAGATTGTGAAAGTCATCATATATTATTTTAGGTTGAACTTTAACTGCGAATAACTTTTAACCGAGTTGACTTAGCGAAAAATTATATCAGACCTTTTTTGTAGGCCGTTCAATTTCCTACAAAATTATGTATTTACTTTTACCACAGAATAACTCGTTGAGATACATCAAAATTCGAAAAAAAAAAATCCCGTGTAATTTAAATGGGAAATCGAAAGTCACGATGTGACGATGCTTTCCCTAACGCTACAAAAAGCTGCTTAACAAAGAAACGTGACTAAAAAAAGAAAAAAAAAACTAGTAATCCATCGTAATATTAGTTGTCATGCAATGTTTCCATTATTGTAACTGATAAGATTATTCAATAAAATTTTTATGACAATTATAAGTGAGTTTTATAATTATATCACAGAAAACTTCGATAAAACTAAAATAATTATGATAAAAATGATGAACATGACTTTAACTGCGTATAACTTTTAAAGGAATGATTTTAGCGAAAAAACCAAAGAGACCTTTTTTGTAGAGCGCAAAATTTTGTATTAGAATATTTCTTTATCAAAGCTGTAGGTTCATTTGCTTCGGAGATAAAAAATAAAATGCAAAAAGTACAAAAATCCGATGTTATTTAAATGGGAAAAGTAACATGACACGGGCACGGTTTAACTTGAAAATTAAGAGCTTGTTTACGTTGGATAATTTTTTTTAGGGTAAAAACTAAAACTTCAGGGGGCGGCAGCAAAAAAAAAATCAACTTGGGAAATAACGGACACCCTAATATATATATATATTGATTCGCTTTTTGTTGCAGTTAGACTTAGTAGCATTCAATTAATTCCAGGCGGAAGTGCAAAGTAGCGTCCACTATAATATTTAATTATGGATTTCCGCAAAGTAACGCCTTATTTAATCAAGTATA
Organism: Antheraea yamamai; assembly: GCA_036509395.1. Taxonomy (NCBI): domain Eukaryota; kingdom Metazoa; phylum Arthropoda; class Insecta; order Lepidoptera; family Saturniidae; genus Antheraea; species Antheraea yamamai. The sequence goes on along the minus strand of AP028435.1, from coordinate 2,276,253 downwards.
TTTTTTATTGTTATCAGAATTCTTTTTTCGATTTATACATAAACATTTGTGTATGGATAGTTTTATAGCCTATAATATCACATGTTTACTTAAGTTTATAGTAAGTATGTGTATTGCATATATTACGTACTGATTGATATGTAATTTAAAAAAAATGGTATGTCTGTAAATTCAAGCACCAAGTGTAAAAAGGGATGGCAAACTGTGTATGGTCAACAATATTTTTTTCAGGTTTATTTTAAACAAGAAATTAAAATACAATTCGACGACCTACAAACTTGTAAGGAGACGATATGGAATACAAAATGAATGGAACATGATAATTATTCATATTATTTTATTTACATTTACACATTAATCACTTCGACAATTTACTACGTTCGAGGCAACGTTAGACGATCGACAGTAGCGTACCGTTCGCGGCAGTTACCACGACTCACGATCAGCATACTAAATTGGACTAAAACAAAATACAAATTTTTGTTGGAAAGTTAAACAATCATAAGTGATTTAGATGTGTTAAAATTATAATAATTTATTTAGTGTAGCATAGTATAGTATAGGGGATTTATAAATAAAATTCTTTGTTTATAACAGTGCATTTTAATTCAGTTACGTATTAAACAATGTTTGACATTAAAAGACACTGTTTTAACTATGCAATTAAATTATCGTATGTTAAAAATAATTATACTACTATCAAGTATATTTCTACGCCAGCGTCTTCCGCGTTCCGGTAAGTTTTACTGGATAAAAAGCCTTCTATTTATTCCATTATGAAGTAATTATTAATTCGTCGATTCAATTGATTATTCTTCTTCTAATTATCCTCATCCCACATAAGTAGGATCGGTACTACATGTTTTCCTTTTCCACTCAGTCCATATCAATTTTCTCACAATCCTTCTATACCTTTTTCGGTCTTCCTTTACTCCTATATCCGTCTATCTTTATCCTCGAAACTTTCAGTTACATGACTTTCATCTCTTCTCATAAAACGCCCGTACATGCTAACTTATTACTCCTCAACTTTTCTGTCACTGATCGTATTTTGAAACTTCTCCTGACATGCTCATTTTTAATCTTATCCATTCTATTTAGTCCACCCATTCGCATCTCTGACACATGTGACCTTTTCTCATCCTCCTCTGTCGTAGACCAGCACTCGGTGGTCTTATTATAGTGTTATACACCTTCCCCTTGAGTTTTAACGTTATTTGTGGGTCACAAACTATCCCAGACACCTTTCGCCATTTCATCCATCAGGTATTTATTCTATTCCTTACACCCTTGTCAATGCCACCGTCGTTTTGATAAATAAATTGAGGTACTTAACATTTTAGTACGCTGGTAAGGTTACACCATTTAAGGTTACATGATAAAAACTGAATGGACCTCTGAAGTTGCGGAACAAATGTTAAGTTTTTATCTATTACACATCTTTACACCAAACTTCTCCAGTCTTCGTCACCATGGCAGCATTTTCCCCCAAGAAAAGGAATATCATCGGTAAACAAAATACACCAAGATACCTACTCCTGTATGTCTGATGTTACTGTGTCCATGATAAGAAGGAATAAATGAAGCTGATCCCTGATGCAAACCTACAGCTACATGAAAATTATCGGTAACTACAACCTCGAACCTAACGTATGTTTTGGGTTGACTGAACACACAAAGAATAAGTTGTAGGTATTTCCCAGGCACCCTGTTTTATTTCAGCGCCCACGACAGAACATCTCGGGTACTCGATTATACACCTTTTCCAAATCAACAAACTCGATATGCACGTTTAATAAGTTGCAATACGTTACACGTCAATTTTTTTCGCAAAGTTGGGGAAATGCGAAAAATGGCATCTATTCTTGCACGTCCATTATTAACATCATTCATTACTATACAACTATTAATTGAGGAATGTTATACAATAATTCCGTGTACAAAATGCCCTAAAATCGGATAAGTTATATTCCAGTTCAATTCGCACTGACAAACAAAAACAATTCAATTGATTATTCTATATTACTGTAATAAATGTGTAGTTTCTTCTTTTTTTTAGGAAGTTTTGAAATAACCACTGACTACGAATGATGTTAGAAAAGTATTTATTTGCCTATGCGAATTGAACTCGAATATAACTTATTCGATTTTTATGACATTTTGTACACAGAAGGCTTATATCATTCCTTTTCCACTCTCCTCTGTCAGATATCTTCTCAGAATTCACAGTACAGAATGCACATGTCATTTTTCACACACTTTATCCATACCTTTTCCGGTCTCCTCTACTCTTATATCTGTCCACCCTTCATACTTAAAACTATTCTAGTGATATGCCTTTCATCTCTCTTTATGACATGCCCGTATCATGCTAACCTATTACTCCTCAACTTCTCTGTCACTGGTAATATTCATTTTTATTCTATCGATTCTAGTTACACTACACATCTTAACAATCGCATCTCTGCCGCATGCAATTGTATTTCATCCATTTCTTTTGTAACCCAGCACTCAGATGCATGCAGTGTGACTGCTCTTATAATAGTTTTATATAAACCTTCCCCTTAAGTTTCAAGAACATTCGTGGAACGCAAGATACCCCAAACAACTTTCACCATTTCCTGTATTCTGCATTTATCCAATTCCTCACGCCATTGTATACGCTGCCGTCGTTTTAAATCAATGAACCGAGGTACCGGAATTTGGTGCAGGCTGGTAATAGTAATCTTAGTAGTCAAATGGCTGAACATATAAAGTAACGAATATTTTTAAAAAAACTGTTACAAAAAATATTCACCATCATCAGCTTGTAAGAGACCCACTACAGCTGTTCCAACCAAAACGTTGGAAAACCTATTCTAAATGTGGTTTACATAATGAAACTAATTAGCTTGCAATAATTACATCATCTACATAAGTATATAAAAAATCAAGACCCTGAACTGCTGAGTAGTCCATGAAACGCTGATATGTTTGACTAGTGTTATTCAATCCGAATGTCATTTTCGCAAATTCAAATAAACCTAAGGGAGTTATTATGGCAGTTTTTTCTATGTCGTCTAGAAAGCCTGGAACGCATTGATAGGCACGTACTACATCAATAGGTCAATATTTGTAAATATAGTTTTACCTTCCAACAGATAAGCAAAATCGTGTAATTTTGCGTTCAGGCGCCTATAATCACCGCAAGGTATAAGACATTCTTCATTTTTCTTGCACGCACGCCTACACGGTAATTATGTATGTATGTATCGTTAAAAATTTATAACCTATAAAATGTACGCAGTATCAGTATAAATAAAAAATATACTTGTTTTAATTAAAGTAAGATAACGAAAATAATTACTGCATAAAAAAAGACATGAGAAACTGTTACAATAGTCGGAATAGTAATAAAGTTATAATGTGAAAACAGGCTTTAGACAAAAAAGCTAACCATACTCGCGTCTACGTCCACGTGAAGTTTCAAGTATAAATCCAGTGATTAATAAAATCATAGGTAAATAGGTGTATCAAAATTCAAAATCGACTATTTAATCGGCTTCACCCTTCAGGAACTATTCTGTTCTCCGACACGAAATGTAGCATAACAGCATCTAGTCCTTGCTCACACTCTGAATGTATGATTCTGACCATCGAGACACGGCGTGGTACTCAAAACAACAATCATAGTGCCTCAGACACGTACTTATTTTAACTTTATATGCAACTCGTTAAAACTATTCATTATAACTAATGAATAAGTCCTTTGCTATCGAATTTAAAGGCAAGTAAATTGTTGTGTCTCATTCGATAGTGAGTCCCACATTACAGCCTTACCGTTGCCAAATATCATCTAAGAAATATTCGTCCATTTTCTACCAGAAATGTACGTCCAACCACACAGCAATATAATACAGTCGGAAGGTTAAAGTATAAATGGATAATTTAAAAAAAACTGTCCGTAACACAATATATCGAAAGACTGACAAAGCAAAATAATTTTACATATTAACCATTATTTTCTAAAGTTAAACTTAAGTTAAAGAACTTAAAAGCTTAAGAATAAAAGGCTAGTGGTTCAATAGAGATTTTCAAGTTACACCCAATCCGTAACACAATGAATCTTTTACCTTTACATATATGTGACGCTAACAGCTAACTACCCTGGCCAAATAAATGAAACTTTAGAATGAAAAAAAAAATAACTTTGCGAATTAGTGTATAAAATATTACATAATTATATGGTTCATAAATCCGTCAGAATTGTATGTTTAGTATGGTCATACATAAATTTTCAATAACAGTGTATTACGTATATTTTGTTTAAATACTTGACAATTTAACAACTGTATCATCAGTCATATATAGGTAATGAATAATTTCTACTTTAACCGTCTTTGCGTTCTAAGTTCATTTCTATTATTAGTGTTACAATTTCTTTTTCTATTTGCACTACCTACAGCATTTTTTATTCGCCATGATACGGATGGTTAGCTGAAAGAAAATCTCTTGTAGCATTAAGCACCTCAGTTCACAAAATAAAAAATATTGATTTATTCATTAAACTCTAACGTAACTGGGACATTAGAATCAAGTCAGGTTAAATCAGAATCAGGTTAAAATCAAATTCATGAAAACTTTTATTCGAAATAAACCTAATTAACTTAGAAATCAGTTTATTACTATGTTCTTCGTTATAATGTCTTACACTATAAAACCAGTAAAATGATAAATTTACGACCATCTATTCATTGTAAAAAAATAGTTTTTGAAGTTATACTTCTTTCGGCGCGTTACGGAAAAATGACGAGACTTAATTTTTACGATGCGCGCGCACACCGTCACGAAAAACCGACACCCTGAAGTTATCTATAGTCAACATTTTGTTTCTTTGTATTTGTTGTTTGTATTTCTTTGTATTAAAACTTTCAATGTATTAAATACCTTTTTTCTATTGTTAGTGTCGTTTTTTCTACAAACGTAGAATAAGGCGAAAGATAAAATTTTTGAAAAGACTTTTATCTTGTTACGCCAAAGAAGTATAACTTCTAACGCGTGTACATAAGTACACACACACTTTTTTATTATTATTATAATTCACATGACAATTAAACAACCTGGATTAATTCTATTTTATGTCGATTTACTCCACAATATATGTGTAATACTTTTACAAAGATTTTTGTTTCTTTACATCTGTGTAAATAAATGTACATATGTGATAATAATAAATGTTATATATTATTCGGTATGTTACAACAATGTATAAATTATTACCATACGTAGTGTCATCGCAATCGGTTGGGTAGTTTATCTGTGACACGTCTACAAACCAATCGAAAGATATAGAAAAAATCTAAAAACCATCTACATAAGTATATAATGTATATCCTGTATTTTTTTTTTTTTTTTTTCCTGCAGACTCTCGGTCCGCACCATTTTTTTGCTATCGCTTTTTAAGTGTAAGTTAAGTTAAAAATCGTATCTGTGAGCATCTATTGGGTGTTTTTTTTTTTTTTTTTTTAATTATATAAAGACGTTATTGCCTTTATGGCAGTTTCATTCCGGTCCTATATCCTGTATGTTATCCCGGTATATAAACAACTACTATAGCAAATTTTGTTAAGAGCCGTCTAGTAGTTGTTATGTGATGCCAGTTTGAACGGTAGAACGGTAAAAATTGTGTAACTGTCTTCCGTCATTGATTGTAAGGCTCCCCAGAGTATTTTTTCATAATGTATTTAATGCATAGTATTAATCTCTTTACCATTTTATTATATGTATAGATCGAGATAAATAAATGTGAGACATTACTTACAATAGCTTGTCTGAATCCACTACAAATAACAAATTAAACGAGTTGGTCAATAAATGTTTGTTTTAAACAGTAATTTTGTTATGTTTACAGTGACACCATTTTGAAAACGAATAGGGCCAAATCTCTGGATACATACACTTCGGTGCAGGATTATTATGCCGGAAAGTCGGTTTTCATTACTGGCGGCACTGGGTTCCTTGGAAAGGTTCGAAAACATTGTCAATTATTTTGTTAGTACTTTAAAAACCTCAAACCACTAGAGCTCATGCTCTACATCGGTTTACATTAGCTTGAGGAATATCTAAGATTACAAACACTAAGAGATCGCCAGCATGTTTTTCGTTAGACAAAAGCACTGGAAAATCTTAACGGGTTTACATTTTCCTCCGTATGTAGTTAGAATTCAATAAAAAATCTTTGGTAATGTCAAAGGCCAAATGAACACTTAACGTCCCAAAATTAGATTGTAGATAGCTAAGAGACGGGTGAAAGTTTTCCAATAATGTCGACCACTATAATTCCAGGGTTTTTCGTATATATAGATTAGTTTTGTTATATAAAGTAGCATATATTCCACCATGTAACATTTATTATTCGTAATGTGATTAAGTTGCCCCACAAAATCATTTACAGGAACATCAATTTAACTTCTATTGTCATTCTGAATATAGCACTCAACTAAATTTCCGCTAACTTAGATATATGATTTTAAAAAAACCTTTTAGATCTCAATATTACATCAAATCTCCAAATAAAACTAAATTTAACTAAACGGTGAAGAGTATCCAGTACTGAATGGCATCGATATAAAATCAAATGACATAATAATTTAAGCAATTAAGCCAAAGACACTAATGGACAGAATGCAATTAATAAAAAACTTGTAACAAACATTCGACATAATTCAGATACTGATTCATGATCATCATCATCAACAGCCTGTAAGAACACTGCCGGGGCATAGGTCTCTTCCCAAAAGAAGGTGTGAGCATAACTACCACGTCAGCCCACGACGTATTGGCCATTGCAAGCTCCTAAGGACACCAGCTCTCTATTTCCCCATAGTAGTAGAATATGATCGAAGAATATCATTTAAGTTCAGGTTTCCTCGCAAAATCTTCCTTCACCTTCAGCCGATAGTGTTATCAATTTAAATTAGTACGTAAATTTCGAAAAGTTCATTGGTACGTGCCGGGGCTAGAACTTGCCGACATCGGATTGATATTCCACCGATGAAACCACTCGACCACGTCTTTTCATACCAACACAGATTACCTACAGAAATTATTGATAAACTTCTATTCTTTTCAGGTGTTGCTTGAAAAATTACTCTACACGTGCACGAAATTAGATAAAGTTTACTTGTTGATACGTGAGAAAAATGGTAAACCATTGAGTCATCGATTAGAACATGATATTTTTAAAAACCCGGTAAGCTGTTATTAGAAATTTAATTCGCATAGAGTGAAACCATTAGATCTTTGTCTTTACTGTCTTAAATAAATTACTTTAAGAAAGTATCAGAGAATTAGCTATCTATAGTTACTCCAGCGAATGCCAATGATACACAAGTATAAGACATTCGTTATATTTTTATATGGATTTGGTAATTAAATATAGTGTGTCTCATGGTACATTAAACATTTTATTGTGAAGATTGAAATGAATTGGAATTTACAAAAGATGCAACGCGTCAAGTTAAACTTGTCGCCAAGTTTAACTCACCTCACCCACCCACTTATATATAGATGAGTTCTGAAATCTGTACTTGAGAGCCAGTTCTGCCCTCTACATTTAGCGTATTTACTATCTTGGGCTATATCGTCCTTTATCACAAGATGAAATCGTGTTGAAATGCTAGAACCTATTAAGTATTAAAAAAACAAGTATATATTATGTAAATGTTTGCAAAGTGAATATTGGACACTACTTTTATAATTCTATAATTTGAAAGGCACCTACTCTTTGACGATATAGTAGATTGGACGAATGTAATTTAATTTCAGTAACTTTAATTAATTCCACTTTCATCTTTGCCTAACATAAGTGTAATTTCAGCTATTTGAGAGGTTGAAAGAACAATCACCTGGTACCTTAAATAAGGTAATTCCAATAGGCGGAGATATTACAGAACCTAACTTGGCTCTAAAAACCGGTGACTTCAAAATTTTGAGTGAAGAGGTATAATAGAGTGATTATTTTTATAATCTTTATATTAACTTTTTGAATTATGTATATTTCTTCAGTAAGTTTATGAACCGCTAAGCGAAGTCATATTCGCCAATAACAGAGTTTTTTTCAAAATTTTAGTCAAAGTATACTTTAAATTTATTTGCTATATTCAAGTCAGATATAAGATGACTTATTAAGTGTGTCCTGGTTGAAGTCAATTTCTCTCTTCGTTGTCCCTAAAGCTGCCCTTAATACTATAATAATACAATTAAGTGATTAAATATTAATCAAAATTAATTTAGCTTTTTCCCATAAACAGGTATCTGTAGTTTTTCATGTCGCCGCATCAGTGAGATTCAAGGAATCTCTGAGTGTTAACCTGAAAATTAATTTTGAAGGTACTAGAGAATTATTGAAACTATGTCAGCGGATGAATAAATTAGAGGTCAGAACTTATTGATAATAGATTTACTTTAGATTTCAGTTTCATCAAATTCAATGTAATTTTAATTCGAGTGTAATTTAACAGGTTCTCGTCCATGTCTCCACAGCTTACGCTATGGCAAAAGACATCGGTAGTAACGTCATCGAAGAAAAATTGTATCCAGCACCGGCCGCAATCGAAGATGTCTATAATTTTGTAAAAAAATATAACAATGATATACAGAAAACACAAGAATTCATAGGTATGTTTCATGTAAATATGTCATTCCTTTTGAAATAACTAATTTGTTCCTCAAAATAATACATTAATTCTCAAGTGTAAATGTTCTTTGTTAACACAGACAATTGTATGATTTTAGGAGGTCTCGCTAATACATACACGTTCACGAAGGCACTAACAGAGGCGTACATTGCAAAACATCGCGGAAATATTCCACTTTGTATCGTCAGACCATCTGCTGGTAATATAATTCCCGTTCTACGTAGCGCTATAAATTTACTGAGAGTCCATTTTGGTATTAAGATATACCTGTGGTGACTATTCATTGTAATATATACTGCAATCTATAATACCAGTCTTGTTAAACGTAAATGGAAAGGAAAGCTTCTATAGATTTACAAGACAATCAATTTTAATTAGGACTAACAATTTCAGTGAATAGTAAACGAGAGGTATATAACGAGATATCTTATTATTTATGGAGAAATATAATGTTATATCATATGCGATATAAATTACCTTTTTAGCTAAACAGTGATTGTAGTGGATATTAAATCTAGACCTAAACTACATGGAATACATACATGTCAGCGTAAAAGTTTGCCTACCGTCAACAATTGTTCCGAACCCACCCGATTCATTCAGAACAAGGGTCCATTCTCGCGGCGTTCCTGTTCGATTTGATTATTAGCGTATTATCGTGATTCTTTTTTTTTTCTTCGAACTGACCACGCTATTGACCAAGCAAGGTCTTAACAGCTTCACCGGACTACTAAGGCGAGCGCTTAAGGCACTCAGCCAATTTTATTTTGGCAACTAGCTCAAGGGTGCGCGGCACACCTCGGCTTTGGCTGTTGCCTGATACATGCAATTCGCGACCTATGTGAGCTAACCTAAGCTAAGCTAACTATTCATACATATATGAGTTGTTGAAACATATATGTGTACCAAGCATACATAATTCAATAACTCATATATATTTCGTATAGGATAATATTCTAAACTATTTCAGTTTGATAAGGGAAAAAAGATAAGACCCTTCCACTTGCATGTGTAAGCGTGTATGCGTGCACGTGTGTGGAGGTGATATGTGTAATGTTGTCGCAGTGATGTAAGATTTTGTGTCACTGTATCGCGCGAGCAGCGTACTCAAGGGCTCCACGCCGAGGGAACGGACCTAGGCTTGAGCAGCTGCCGAGGGGGGCCTAGTCTGCTGTGCGGGAGCAAATTTATCCCTAGACCACGGCGGCGTGATCTGTGGTTACGCGGGCGTGGGCGTGAGCACGCTCTGTTTGAAGAGACAGGCTGGTACTGATCGTTCACTGCCGTTATTTCATCGGGAGGGTCGGTATGTAGATCAACTCTCCGGATGTACCACGGGGCACCGGTCACTTTACGTAAAACGCGGTTTTGAAGAACCTGCAACTTATGAAAATTAGCTTTTGACATATGCGCAAAAACGGGACTGCTATATGTCATCACGGGACGGATACACGTCTAATACAAAGTGAGCTTGTGTCTGAGGGACATCTTACTCCTATGACAAAGCAACGGATGGAGGCGCCCCAAGACCATAGCGGCTTTGTTTCGCACTCTATCTATATGTGACTCGAAATTCAAATGTTTGTCTTTCTTCGTTATTACCTTAGCCTGTTAGATACATTAGGTAAATTATACGAGCGGCTCCTTCTATACCGTCTCCAGGTTTCGATTACATATTTAAAATTAATACCACCTGAGCAGTTCGGATTTCGTGCCGAACACTCTTGCACGAATCAAGTACACCGCCTCACGGAGTACATTTTCTCTAATTTTAATGCCGACCCGAAACGTAAGCCGAAACGCACAATTGCAGTCTTCTTCGATATCGCAAAAGCCTTCGATAAGGTCTGGCATTGAGAGCTCATCCATAAATTATGTAAATCTCACGTACCCGATAAGTTAATTCATATTATCCACGATTATCTCACTGAAGGACTTTCCGCTTTAGAGTGGATGGGGAACTATCCCTGCCCCACCCGATACGCTCAGGTGTACCACAGGGCTCCATACTCGTGCCCTCGCTCTTCAATCTGTTCATCAGTGACCTACCTCGGTCTAAACGGGTCGAAGTAGGTTGCTATGCTGACGATACCGTTATTTACACTTCCAGCTTGCGGTCGGGCTTTCTTAGGAAGCGCATCGAAAAGGCCGTTTTCACACTCGGTAAATGGTTTCGTCGATGGCGCATAGAAGTTAATCCTGATAAGAGTGCCGCGATACTCTTCGATCCTTTACGACGTAGTAATAACCTCGAGCCCATCAGGCTATACGGAACCGATATACCTTGGGCCGACGAGGTCAAATATCTCGGTGTTACATTAGACAAACATTTAAATTTCGAGTCACATATAGATAGAGTGCGAAACAAAGCCGCTATGGCGCCTCCATCCGTTGCTTTGTCATAGGAGTAAGATGTCCCTCAGACACAAGCTCACTTTGTATTAGACGTGTATCCGTCCCGTGATGACATATAGCAGTCCCGTTTTTGCGCATATTTACCTTAGCCTGTGAGATACATTAGGTAAATTATACGAGCGGCTCCTTCTATACCGTCTCCAGGTTTCGATTACATATTTAAAATTAATACCACCTGAGCAGTTCGGATTTCGTGCCAAACACTCTTGCACGAATCAAGTACACCGCCTCACCGTGATTCCCAAAGATCGAGATAAGGACTTACTCTTATGACACTGTCGTATATGCTACAGGGTGACAGAGAGAGTCCACTTGACATTATGCATCGAGCATCTGTTCATCATCTACTTGAACGGTATAAAAGATGGCGTATCGAACTCAAACCAAACAACAAACTCTTTAACTTCACTAAAAATCGGCATTTGATTAAGCCTTTCTAGCTATTCGGTGTCGAATTCCTTTCACGCAGAAAAAAAAAACAGATTAAATTTGCTTTTAGTGAACACGTTCGTAGAGTTCAAAAAAGGCTTCCTTTGCCTTAAGCTACTTGCTTTCTGTGGTATGCTCGAGGAGTAAAACGTCGATCCGATTATATACTCATAGTGTCACAGTAGTTACATGGGTTTTAAGTTAGGGTTAGCCTTAGTCAAAATTACCGTATCCCAAATATAGGTACGCGTTTTGCGGCACGTATAAAAAATGAATATTTGTCAGATTATCGTATATGAATATGGTTAGTTAGCTCGATTAGTTAGTTTGAGTCTATTTAGAGATAGTCGTAAAACTAACAATTATTGACCAACTCGTTTAAGATGTTATTCATCGTGGAATCAGAGAAGTTATTGACACTACTGTCCCATAGCTATTTATCTCAATATATACACACACACAAGGTGGTAGAGCCACGCTCAAGTTATAACTGGTTTCAGCATGAATGGGTCGGCTCATCTGGGGTAGTGCCACCCTCTCACAGAAAACTGTGCTTGCATTGTTGTGTTTCGTTCGGTCAGTGAGAACGCCGGAGGTCCACCTCCTCTCTGTCCCTTCCCGCCGTCCCCCTTCCCTCTCCCCCTTCCCCCCCAGGCTGGCAACGCACTTCCTACTGCTCTGGTGTTGCTAGTGTCTATGGACGGTGGTGATCACTTAACATCAGGTGACCCACCTGTTCGTTTGCTTTCCTATGATATAAAAAAAAATAATACATATAATGAACGGGTAAAGAAACGAAATCTGTGCATTCCATAAATAAATCTGTAGATGATCTTCTAGTTAACATTGTTAGTTACTTCGAAAGAAAAGAAGAGCCGGTAAAATTCTCACTTCACTTCTGTACAGAATTGCCGTATGGTTCACTTAGCTCAGGGTAATTAATACGGTGCCACCTATCATGAGACAACCCACAAGGATGTCGCCCTCGGTGATATTGATATCAGTAAATCCACGTTTTCACAGCTTCATTTATATGACGTCATTTTAGTTGACGCTAAGCTTATTTAAATTGTCCATTCATCTTAATCCCATAGACCTTCTTCGTCAGATATAAACAGAGAAATTCTCTTGCTAAGTACGTACAAACTGCAATTAAATTTTAGTCAGTATTTAACCCAACCTACTACTTGTTGACATATAAAATAGAAGTAAGTAGGTTTATCCGTCGGGCCATGGACGCTCCGGCGCGGCATATTGTGGATTATAATTTAAAGATGGCGATAGAGGACCGGAATGAAACTGCCATAAAGGCAATAACGTCTTTATATAAGTAAAAAAAAAAAAAAAACAATAACAATAAAAATAAATATATAAAAAAAAAAAAAAACGCCAATAGATGCTCACAGATACGATTTTTAACTTAACTTACACTTAAAAAGCGATAGCAAAAAAATGGTGCGGACCGAGAGTCTGCAGAAGAAAAAAAAAAAAAAAAAAAAAATAGAAGTAAGTACACATGAAAAAGTAGGATATAAACTAATGTAAACAACAGATTAAACTAATTAATATTGGAACAATATATCGTTATTTTATTTTACAATTTCAGTGGGACCTAAAATAGATGAACCACTGATCGGCTGGCTTGATAATTGGTTTGGCGCAACACGTCCCTTATATAACATAGCCATAGGTACTAATCGTGTAATTAATGGACAAAGAAATCATATAGTAGACTTAATTCCTGTGGACTATACTGTTAACACGTGTCTTGTAGCAGCAGCTACACACAAGCGGTAAGAAAAGTTAAATAATGACACATAACACAGGACAGCGTTCTTATTACAGTAAAGACCATTTATATATCCCACTATATATATTGTAGGCGGTAGAGCCACACTGAAGCTTTTATTTACTGGTTATATTATTATACTGGTCTCAGCGTAAATGGGTCGGCTCGTCCGGGGTAGTACCATCCTCTCACAGAGAATCGACGTGAAGTAACAGTGCTTGCATTGTTGCATTTCGTTCGGTCAGTGAGATCGCCGGATGACCACCATCCTCCCCTTCCTCTTCCCCCCCTCCCTAAACAAGCTGGCAACGCACTTAGGACTCCCCTGGTGTTGCAAGTGTCTATGGACGATGGTGATCACTTAACATCAGGTGTCCCACCTGTTCGTTTGCCTCCTATGATAGATAAAAAAATATATATCGGTACCGTATTACTTCATGTATATCAGTAATTCCAAGCCAAATCGAACGTTTTTTTTTAATTTATTTATTTACTAGCGGGCCCGGCAGACATTGTCCCGCCCTGATTATAAAAAAATCGTGGACAAATTATATACCAAAACGTTCCTCGTGAATCACTTTATCCACTGGTGAAAACCGCATAAAGATCCGTTCAGTAGTTTTTGAGTTTATCGCGAACAGACAGACAGACAGACGCGGTAGGGGACTTTGTTTTATACTATGTAATGATTTCACAAAACTGGTTACAATAGATGATAATTTCTGTTGACGTCGATACAATAATGTTGTTACTAATGTAACCTACTGGATGTGAAACTATAGTCCGCGTCAAATGTTATGGCCACTCTGAATGTAGCTTTGAATTCGGCTTTGCGCATAGTACAGTCAAGAAGTTAATACAAAACAAATTCAAAATATTACCATAAGAATTTAACATTGACAATAGCAATAACATGTAATTACCAACAACAAAACTAAATTGACTTCTGAATGCAACTGTACTGCAACGAATAATGACAGGACACATGTGTCATCGTGGCTGAAATAGGGGGCGAGGTGTGCGCGCGGGTGAACTTGCTCCCCTTTTATCTCACTACGTCCCTCTGATACCTAAATCTGTGTTCTGCTCATCTACTTCAGAGCGGTTAAAAAGTTTGACGCGGACTATAATATGCACAATATTTGGGAGCTTAGGAACTTATTTAGAAATTAAATATTCAGACAAAGTATATACAAATTAGGTAAGTTAAAAGTCTAAATATAATACCCGTTTTTTTTCTATTGAGATGTTATTGAGGCTAAAGAACAATGAAAAATATCAAATTTAGCTTGCATATTGTTGTATTTGTCGTACATTCGCTAGAGGTGCGAGTGTTATCCAACGTTGGTCGAGTACTTGGGTAGGAAGAATGTTTTGCGATTCTGCAAACGACTGTTGTTACGTGGTACTAAGATACATATTTGTCCTAATAAAAATGAACTGTCAATATGGCTATTCAGAATCTTAAATAGGAAAGAGAAATCCAATATGGTTCTACGGGATTGCAACCTTTGTAAATTATAATGAGCTAAACGTGACTATGAAATATGACTGTAAAGAGTTGCATTTATTAGTAATGAACGTGAGATGGTATAAAAAACGTTTTTGTACTTGTTCCATTCTCTTTGAGTTCACCTGGTAGGTTGGATTCCAGACAGGACTACAGTATTCCAAGATACCTCTTACCAGAGTATTATATATTGACAAGGATATCTTGGGTTATCTAAATATCTTTGATTAAGAGCGAAAACTAAGCGTGCTATCTACTATAGCATAAGTAAGTATATATACACCTAAGTCACGTACACATGCTACTTCTTGAAGTTGGAAACCATTAATTAAGTAGAACACTTGGCGCGGATTTCTCTTTTTTGTGAACTTTATATGTATGCATTTATCAACGTTCAAAATCATATTATTTTTGATGCACCAGTGCTGGATACAATCTATATCACATTGTAAAGAAACAATGTCACTATCGTTATTAATTGTGCGATATATTTCGAAGTCATCAGCGTACATTTTAAAGGATGATGAGATATGATCACACAAATAATTCACAAATATTAGGAAAAACAGACGCCCAAGATTCGATCCCTGAGGAATTCCCAAAGGTACAACTTTTTCCACTGATTTATAATCATGTACAGAGACCAGTTGTGAACGATTACGCAAGTATGGTTCGTACCATCGCAATAATGAGCCATGAATACCAACTTCTGTTAGTTTGTGAATAAGTAAAGGTCAAATGCTTTTTTGAAATCAGTATACACAGCACGTATTTCATTCTTTTTGTCCAGTTCCTGCACAATCTCAGTTACATATTCAGTAAGATTTGTTGCAGTAGATTTTTTGGCTCGTAAACCATGCTGATTGCTCTATAGGATCTGAGATACGTGTCTGTATATTACATTTCACACTAAAGATTCGAGAACCTTACCAGAGGCCGACAAAATTGATATAGGACGGTACTGAGTCACATCACTGGGATCTCCTGTCTTGTGAATTGGTGTTATATAGGCGAGTTTCCATTTATTGGGAAAAATACCTGTCATGAGCGAGTAATTAAATATTTTAGTTAAAGAAAAACTTAAATTTCTTGCGTATTTATATAAGAATAATGGAGGTATTAAATCAGGCCCTGTACCTTTATTAAAATCAATTGTAAGTAGTGATTTTTATACCTCTTCTATAGTAAAAGAACAATGACTAAGTGTGAAATTATGGTTGGGAGATGTATTTAAACAAGAGTCTAAAACGGGTGTTGAAGTTGGAGAGTTAAAAGTGGCCAAATGTATTGCGTACACAGAATGAAAATGCTCAGAGAATAAATCACAAATCTGTTGACCGCCCGATACAGTTTTGGATCCTAGGGTCGTTTCATTGGGGATTGCAACACTGTTAGCTGTTAACCGTGACGTCGACCGTAATGCTATCTCCAAAACGGTTCGATCGATCTTCACATAACCTTCACTGACAGATAACTGATCTTATAAAAAGTAATTTAAGCCATTTTAGTTTATACTAGGGGCTTTTTTTCCTTTTGAGAGCTTCCGCTGCGTCTTAGCCTAAAATAACTATTCCACGCGTACGAAGTCGCGGGCAGAAACTATTAACTAATTATATTATCTATAATAATATTATAAAGAGGTAAAGTTTGTGACGTTGTGACGTTGTAGGGAGTAATCTCAGGAACTTCTAAACCGATTTTGAAAATTCTTTTACGAATATAAAGCCACGTTATTTGGGAGTGTTATAGGCTATATATCATCACGCTAAGACGAATACGAGCGGAGCAACAATGAAAAATGTTTTAAAATAGGGGTATTTTTCCTTTTGAGAGCTTCCGCTGCATCTTAGCCCAAAATAACTATTACACACGTGCGAAGTCGCGGGTAGAAGCTATTAACTAATTATATTATCTATAATCTATACTAATATTATAAAGAGGTAAAGTTTGTGAGGTTGTAGGGGGTAATATCTGGGGAGTCGGAGAAACATGGTCGAACGAAAACGTTTCTTATGAACGTTGCCTTAATTATGAGATATACATGATTGAGTTCTAGAGAAAAGTTGTAGCTTGATTATGCCTATTACCGCCCAACGAAGTGGGCACGGGTGGGCTAGTATGAATATAAGTTAAGGTTTAGATAATAAGAAGATAGAGTTTCGTGCAAAATGGATCTGAATATAGAGATAACTTCGTTCGTACGTAAGATAGATATAAGATGTACATTATAGCGTATAGATTGCATGCAAATAGGTGATAAAAAATGTATACTTAGTATTTTATAGCATATATTATAGACCTGTTAAAATGTCTAATATCATGTCAAATATAGATGAATAATGGCCTGAAAAATGGGCTTAAAAGTTGAGAAATGTGTAGAAGTTTAAAAAAATGATCCAAGGTTTCATTCATTTTTTTAACTCAATTTACACTTTAAAATTAAAAGATCTTTAAAAAAATTGAAATATAGTTAATTGATTTCTTTCTCTAAAAACAAAAAATCGAAAAAGCAAAGATCAAACTTCGACCACTTTTAGTTCAAAAAACTATCTTTTGAACGAGTAAAATATTAAAATTTACCAGGTCGGCTCTTTTGAGGGGTACATACAACATATAACAAAATCCAGGAAATATATTTTTTTTTTCAAACCGCCCTTTTTGGGCTGGTATACCCCATATACATCAAGTAATATGATACCGATATATACAATACGTCGTAAAGTTCCATATATTATAATATTAACATAAACTAATTTTTCAGTTTCAATTCATTACCCAATCTTTAAAGCTAACGTATTAAAATTGATTATTACAGATCCAAAGATATACGAATTTATAATTCGTGTTCGAGTGAAGTTAATCCTCTGACTTGGAGAGAAGTTCATATGTTGTTCATTGAAGACACGGTAAAACACGGTTTGAGTAAGTACGAGATAAATTATCGTAAAAAAAAACAAAGTCGTAATTAACTGTCTCGTAATATTAAAGGTACTAATACCAAAAGAAAGAAATAGGATAAGACGACAGTGTATTGCCACATCGATGTTAACTTTACTTCCTTGAAACATGGGCATTAGATGATTGAACAGTTTAACGAGACGGATATCCACGATGGGATACCATACGCAAAAGAAGTGTTACTTCAATCTCAGCAAAAAAATGTTGTACAACCAATTTAAAATTAAACAGCAATTTACTCGAAAACAAAAAAAGATCGATCCTTTGTATTGTAAATTTTCTATTTCAGACAAATTTCCATTCCCTTTTACTTTATTTATAAAATCAAGGATAATGGCTACAGTTTTAACGTTCATCCTAGAAGTTGTTCCTGCCTATTGCGCTGACATCTATTTAACCGTAACAGGAAGAAAACCGAGGTTAGTAAATTTATACAATTTTCAATTCTCAGTGGTTTAGTAGTAGTGTGATAAAAGTATTATCTGCAATAGGGAAGATTGAGACTCGCAAGGATCGCACCACTTGTAACCAATGTTGCGCACGGACTATTGAAGCTACTGAAGCGTCTGCACGCAGCTTCAGGCGCAGTCCACATCTGCTACAAATGAAAATTGAAGCGGTCTATAATTATTCCCTCTAATGCCCCTTGCCCCTCCCCCCATTTTTAATAACGCGAGAGTAGGAAACCCAGTCACAAAGTCAGCCGAGAATCCCTCCTGTCTGAGAAGAACAAGCCGGTAAATTTTTAAGGACAGTAGAAAACAACCCTACTTAAAACACACACTTTAGAATCCAGAGCCCGGGACTCCAATACTTCCAGCGCTAGGATTCCTAATGAGTTTTTCCTGAATCACTTCAATTGCATAAGTGGATCCGTCAACAAAGAGGTATACTCCAGATGGGAACTGAAAAACTAACACTTGCTTTAGGAACCGAAGCTCAAGACACTGAGTGTCGAAGTTTATCTATAACCTCCTAATGGGCTCTCATATTTACTCTATACTCTTGGCGATTACGTTCTAAAATTTCCTATTAGATATACAACATCTACATCTGGTCACAATCTTATAATTTGATCATTATATTAAGTCAATGATGATTTATTTTCAG
This sequence comes from Antheraea yamamai, assembly GCA_036509395.1. Classification (NCBI taxonomy): domain Eukaryota; kingdom Metazoa; phylum Arthropoda; class Insecta; order Lepidoptera; family Saturniidae; genus Antheraea; species Antheraea yamamai. Next base: position 2,257,364 of record AP028435.1, on the reverse strand, counting down.
ATACGTAATGACTCAAGATAGAGCATTCCATGTGAGAGATTCACTAAAATTCTTTTCACTTAATACGTGGGTGATTAAATCTGGGAACGTGAGGTCGCTTTCTTCATCTTTGTCAGAATACGATCGTCGTCTGTTCCCGTGTGATCCAGCACAGATAGACTGGACGAAATACATACGTGTGTATTCGCAGGGTGTTAATAAATTTTTGGTGCAAAAGAAGTAAAACTCTTATAATAAAATTTTATTATGATATTTATTAAAGTATAATATTTTAACAAAAAATATAGTTTGAATAAGTTATTTAAAACTCCAAGAAATACTATCAATCTAACTGACCTAGTTCAGCATAAAATATTTTTTGAACACCCCATGATGTTTCATTGCCGACAAAATGGTCGGAACCTGATATCTTCGAACAAGCCTAAGAAATCATCCATCGCTTCGTGTTTATCCACACGTAGCCACGTGCCGTATAGTCACGATATTAATAAGCATTCAAACATTCAACTGGCATATTTCCTGACTCTCTTAAATTAACGAAAATGAATCAAACTTATAAATCTGGTTTAAAAACAGATCCTAATAATGATCACTCTATATCGGTACTACTAGCTCTTTCTAAAATATATGAAAGACTAATTTATACAAGATTAGAAGATCACTTTAATGAAATTAAATTTCTTTATGAACGACAGTTTGGCTTTCGACAAAAATCCTATATATAAGCTGCTACTATTGATTTTGTTACGAATATAAAAAATAGAAGTCATATTGTTTAGGAGAATTTATTGATTTAAAAAAGCTTTCGATACTCTAAGCAACAAACTATTACTTTTTAAACTAAAAAACGTTGGAATTATTAATAATGCATATGATATACTGTCGTCATACCTTAAAGATCGCCTACAAGTAGTTAAAATAAGCAATAATATAAGTGGTTCCAAAATAACTAAATTTGGTGTTCCACAGGGTGCCATTTCAGGACCTCGACTTTTTTAAATTTATCTTAACAGTATTGGTAAATTGGGATTATCAGGGTAAATAACACTATTCGCGGACGATATAAGTTTTTTTTTATGTTGATGTATGATGTAGAATGATTGAGACAAGCTTTATATTTGGTTTAATTATAATCTTTTAATAAATTAATAAATCTAAAACTTTATATATCATATTCTCAGCAAAAAAAGACATAACCATGCCCAATTAAACATGTACTGAGAAGTTATAAAGAAGTGAGTGTGTGAAGTACCTTGAACTGAAATTAGATAAAAAATAATCTTGGCAGAACCACGTTGACCACTTAATAAATAAATTGAACTCTCTTTCTTTTGCCTACATGAATATAACAAACACGTTCCTAGGCAAACCCGCTATTTAATCTATAATGCTATTATTAAATCACATCTAGATTACTTATTGAAGTGTCGGGATGCACTGCTAAATCTACACTAAAAGAACTACAAGTCACATAAAGTCATAAAAATACCTTTTTATTATAATAATTTAAATTCCACTGAAAAAATATACAGAGAAACGAATATTATCACTCTAAGACAAATGTATATATAGGAAACTTGCATATATATACCTCAAAACGCTGTTTAAGAAATACAAAGAAATTAATCCTAAGTAAACCAAGACCAACACGATATGGCATACAAAACTTAAAATTTCAAAGAGCTAAAAAACTATTTAATGAATTACCAAAAGAACTAAGTGCAATTGAATCCTTAAATATATTTAACATAAAACTAAAAAAAATCTATAACATAAATATTTTCATATATAATTTCATACGTTTTGCCTATATTTTGCTTTTTTTTATGGTAGCATAACAAAGTGACTCTACTGTGCCTGATGGTGAGCACAGTATATTCCAAAAACAATGGCGACTACCGAGAGACACGCTATCCCTCACCGGTCGCCACTGTCATGCCAGCCTGCATAAATGTCTCTTCACGTTACGCTTGAAGGACCCCATATTATAGGAAGGAGGAAACACACTGGTCGGAAGATTGTTCCACAGATTCACGGTACGGCAGAGATAAGAAGTTGCGAACTTTTGCTTTGTTCATAGCGTGACATCTTTTGTTTTTTTCTTTCATAAATATTTTATAAACGATTTTTGTTCTTTTTGTAGCACTGGTTGTTTGATAATTATTGTTAAAGTTTCAGTATCATTAGGTGAACTAAGTTATTTTTTGAATAATACATTTTTTTAAACCGAATTCAGTTTGAAATATTAAACACATTTACAAAATATTATATTATTTTTATTTGTCAAGATATTTATGCACGCAATATATGAAGCGCGAGTAAAACAAAGACGTACGTAACAGAATTTAACAGAATCGACTCCCAGCGGCGGTGTTTCCAATCAATTATGAATTGCAAACCTTCAAGAAACGAGAGTACACTTCTTTAAAAGGCCGGCAGCGCACTTGTTACTTCCCCGGTATTGCTGGGCTCTATGAAATTCCCATGAATGCTCTATGGGCGGCGGTGATCACTTACCATCAGGTGACCCGTCTCTTCGTTTGCCTCCTACAATATAAAAAAAATACAATTTTATTACATAGTAGCTTTCGCCGGCGGCTTTGATCGCGTGAACTCAGGAACAGTATTTTACTGCATAAAAGGAACCCTATATCCTGTCCTGCATCCGTACTAACGCGTACGTAATATTTCATGGTGAGTAGTTATGGCGTAAAAAGCATAACAAATATGTAAACCCGCAATAACCTAACTACAATCCATATCGAATATTGGATAAGAAAAAATGCATATTTCAAACATTGAAAACATCGTGAATAAATTAAAGCAAAAACTAAAACAATGTACATTCCAATAATTATTTACTAAGGCGTTAAGGTTATAGATAAAAAACACTACTTTATTCCGTCAATTTTATAAGACCTTTTAATAAACAACCATTGTCTATAACAAAAGATGATCCAGTAATACCTTTTGCACGATCGCTGGCTAGAAACAAAACAAGGTCGGCGATTTCATCACTTTCGCTTATTTTACCTAAAGCTGTACCACGATTGAGAGCTGACAATATTTGTCTCTGTGCTTCTTCATTCATACCCATCCGATCCATAAAATCAGTTTTAACGGGTCCAGGACTTACTATATTGACTCGTACACCTTTGAGTGCCAATTCTAACGCAACGCATTTAGTAAAATGCTCCAAACCAGCTTTTGATGTACAGTATGAAAAATTCTCGGTGAGTACGTTAGCGTTGGCTCCAATGCTTCCAATATTTATAATATTTCCTTGAGTCTCAATAATATATGGAATTACTATGTTAGTCATAAAAACGGCAGATCTTAAATTCGTTTTTATCATTTCATCATAAACTCTTACAGCATTTTTAGAAAAAATGCTTACGTTTTCTGCCTTACCCACATTGTTTACCAGTATATCTATCTTACCAAATTTTGTTATAGTTTTATCAACTATTTGCTTCACATTGCTATCTTCTGTTATATCAGCGACCACTATTAGAGGATTGTTGCCATATATTTCGCATTTTTTAGCAACACATTTCAATTTATTTTCGTTTCTTGCTACTAAAACAACGTGAGCTCCTTCTTCAGCGAACTTAATTGAAATAGCAGCTCCTATACCAGAACTACTTCCAATCACTAACACAACTTTGTCTTTGAATAACATATTGCTTAATGCGTAATATTTTGCTAGAATTCGTCGTTAACCACATCATTTGACCTCTATACACACGTATCAAACTGATTAGAATGAATTGGTAAATGTAATCTACACTTTTCAACCTGATTACAATTAATTGCAGAATGTAACCTATTAACTTTAAAGATTACTAGCTTTTGCCTTTGGCCTCTCTCGCGTTAATGTAAATATAAGTTTTACAACAGGAGCTGTTCTTTTAAGTCGTCTTCTATCCTATTACGTACATTTGACAGTGTGCATGTGTTAAATTATATTGCTGTTAATTTCAATATCAATTTTTAGTGGTAGGACACGACTTCAGTGTCCGACTGAATCGTGACCACCATACACTTGGTGTAACACCCACCATAGTGACTAGCTTAGGCGTGTCGCATTCCGGGATCAGCCTGTATATATCCAGTTGCTGAAAGGCTTTCGTGGTAGTAGAATCAGTTGGGAGGATCCTTTAGGGTTCACTGTTGGGGAGGATACACTGATTGGCCGGCCAGGGAGACCCGTAGAAACGGTTTTATGCGCTGGCCGCCCGCGGTATATACAGGGGCCCAATCGTAACTAACCACCATGAGAGGCGGCCCCACCATGCTGCGCATAATCTTTGGTAGGACCGTCGCGCCGGTTGGTGACCGGACTTGGGGTCTCGGCGGCCTATTTCGGGGGGAGCGGATTACAGGGGCCCTTATATCCGGCTGATCAGTTGATCGCCTTATAACAAATACCGATGATTCAACCTGCTTCCTAGAGCAACAAAAGCTTCTCCATCTTCACGTCTCTCTCTTTTCTTCCTAATATATAATTTAATAAACATGTCAGTACGTAGAATGATTGCAGGTAAAACAGCGGTGCATAGCACCAACGCTTTTTCTATAGAGTTCACTAACATCCGTGGACTTCATGCTAATCTTAATGCTGTCCACCAACACCTTGAGACAATCCGGCCTGCCATTCTTTTCCTGACGGAGACACAAAACTTCTTATTTGCACTTTCCCGGATATCTGCTTGAGGAAAATTTTCAGGCTAAAGCTGGGGTATGTGCCTTTCTTCGGTCAGATGTATGTTGCCGCCGTTTGCACTGCATGGAAAACCCTTTTTTCTCTATCCTTTGGGTACACGTAGACCTTGTTACTCAAAGCCACCTTGGTACTCCAAGCCGCATTTACGTGTGCCTATACAGATCCCATAATGGGAATGATGACACTACTCGGCTATTTGACTATCTTAGCTGGGCAACAGACGATGTCCAGGTGCAATTCCCGACGGCAGAAGTGGTACTCTAGGGGGACTTTAATGCACAATATGAAATGTGGTTTGGTTCCTCCAAGACTGACCATACAGAACGAACAGCCCATGCATTCACTCTTTGTTATGACCTAAAGCAATTAGTAATCTAGCCCACACGGGTCCCTGACATTGTAGGTCATGCGCCCACTCGACTTAACGCTGACAAGCCATCCAACTGGATATAATGTGTCAGTTGTTGCCCCCTTGGGCACATCGGACCATTGCCTGGTTGTGACATTCGTACCACGCGCTTTACCTCCATCTAGCGTTAGAATTAAGCGCAAAGTCTGGCACTACTCGTCTGCAGATTGGGACGGAATGCGTGATTATTTTGCATCTATCCCTTGGGGGCAGCGCTACTTCGATGGATACTACTGGAATTGACTCATCTCTGTGCATCCATTACGTTTGACATGCACCTAATATATTTTCTAAATATTATATATATTTGTTAAAAAGATAAACCAGATCGAGTTTCTTGTCGGTTCTTCTCGATTTATTTTCCAAACCGGCGGTAGTTTTGACGTTCATAAGTGCCTTCTTATGGCCTAAATTGAATAAAGTGTTTTTGATTGATTGATTGATGGTAAGGATCCTTCTGCGATTGCCGAAGGGATTGCTGACGAGATTCAAGTTGCAATGGAATCCTAAATTCCATCGTCTGAAATCGATTGCAGTCTGTAGGAACGCCCCTGGTTCAATCATGAATGTGTTGATGCTGTTAACCGCAAGCAGACCACATATCGTGCTTAGATCAAGGGTCGCGCAAAGAAGGATCCTAACATCAATAACCTCAATAACAGTGCCACCAAGTCCTGTAAGAGAGCCTACATTAGCCCAGCGAGTCACCCGTATTGGCCAGAAACTAGTAGATCATCCGACTAACAGTTGAGCCTACTGGAAGTTGGCCAAATCAGTATAGGTGAATTTTAGTCAATCGTCACTGCAACCACTGAGGTACACAGATGGATCACGTGCCCACGACTCGCGTGAGAAAGCTACCTTATTGGCCAACATCTTTGCGGCTAATTCTCGACTCGATGATCGCAGCATCCTACCCCCAGTAATACCAAGAACCGATTTCACAATGCCAGAAATCCGTATTCGGCAAAGTGATGTGCGGAAGGAGCCGCTTTCACTTGACGTTCGAAAAGCAAGCGGTTCTGATGGCATCCCACCTGTAGTCCTCAAGTAATGTGCAACCGAGTTGTTTCCAACTCTAACATGCTTATACCGTTTGTCCTATCTCTCTGGTGTTGTGCTCCATGTTTGGCAGGAGATCAATGTGCAACCAGTTCCCAAAAAAAGGGACCGTTCAGACCTCAACTATCGCCCAATCGCTGTAACCTCAGTGTTATGCAAAGACATGGAACGGATCATAAATATACAACTTATCTGGTACCTAGAAGATCACTCCTTAATTAATGATCGGCAATATGGCTTTCGTCCGAAACGATCAACGGGTGATCTTTTAGCGTACATGCGTTGCATCGCTGAGGAGAGACAGTTGATAAACATGGCGAAGCCGTAGCAATTAGCCTCGATATAGCAAAGGCATTTATTTGATAGGGTTTGGCAACGTGGTCTTCTATCCAAACTTGAGGCATATGGTCTCCGCGACAACCTATGTAGATGGATCTCTAGCTTTCTGCATGACATGAATGACAGTTAATGCAGGAGTTCCTCAGAGCTCTGCACTTTCACTAACTCTGTTTCTGATGCATATTAATGATATGTTAGCCTCTGGTTGCATTCATTGTTATTCTGACGACAGCACGGTTCACGGTGGATTTTGTAGCAGGCCCACGGCTAGTCGTGGTGAAACTGAGAGAATGCGAGTTGATCTTATCAGTGAGCTCAACCAGTCGTTGCAACTCGTATCTCTACGGGGAGCAAGTAACTTGGTTTAGTTCAATCCAAGAAAACACAGGTTTGCGTGTTCTTGTGTAAAAAATTCCCGTTTTCTCCTCTTCAGATCGACTCACTTGCAAAACGTGACAGCCTAAGCATCCTAGGGATTAACATCCGAAGCGACCTCGACCTCTGGGACCACATTGGGAATGTTATCTCTGCAACATCTAAGAGATTGGGCATCCTGAATAGAGTGAGACGGTTTTGCACGCCCGGTCAACTATACCTTCTCTATAAGGCACAAGTTAGGCTGTGCATGGAATACTGTTCGCATCTCTGGGATGGTTCCGCCCAATACCTCCTTGATGCTCTAAGCAGGTTGCAGCGACGGGCTGTCTGTATTGTGAATGATGCAGATATTACTAATAACCTTGAACAGCTTCAGTTGCGAAGAGATATCGCCTCGCTGGGCGTGTTTTATCCTCTGTATCATGGCGAATGTTGTGAAGAGTTGTTTAACCTCATCCCATTTTCTCCTTTCCACTACAGAACTGTACGGACGTGTACGCGTCTCCACAGATTCACAGTAGCAACCATCTCGGCAAGAACGAAGAAGTTCGAAAATTCTTATCTTTGTCGTACTGTGAAGATGTGGAATCGTCTCCCAGCCAGATGTACATTGACACTAGCGCCACCATATTAAAGATACATAAATAAGAATTATTATTATTATATAGATTTCAATAAGTCATAAATAAGAATTGATATTTTATAGAATTGAATTATTACTTAAATAACATTGTTAGATCGTTACTATATTTGTGTTACTTCAATTATTTTGCAGAATTATGAATAAATAGTATATTCTTTGACTTTCATAGTTCGGCCTATAAAAGGCAAGATGTCTATCTATATGTCGAAACACATTAATAAGTACATTGGAGATACATAAATAAGAATAGTTATATAAAATTATTGTATAGCTTAAATAATATTAATTTGTCCATTATTTATTATTTTTGTGTTACTTAAATTATTTTGCGGAATTATGTGTAAATAGTAATTGCGTTGACTTACATAGATCGGCCTTTAAAAGGCAAGATGTCAGTGATATCTACGCATTTTTATGTACAAAGTATTGTAAGACGAAGATTTG
>AP028435.1:1952867-2123243 GCA_036509395.1 Antheraea yamamai | reverse complement strand
AAACAATCTTTTTACAATTTTTGTCTGTCTGTCTGTCTGTCTTTCTGTCCCTGTGAACACGCATCACGCTGAAAGTACTGAACCGATTTTAACGAAACTGGACACAGTAATAACTATTATTCCAAGGTTACATTTAGGATACTTTTTGTCCCTTAAAACGCAAGGGGTTCTCCAGGATAACGAAAGATAAAAAAATGTAGTTAATGTAACAAGACTTTTTTGCAACACCTTAGTACAAGAGCCAACAACGTTGGAAGAACGAGAATTTTAGAAAAGCTGGTTCTTTAATATGAAGATATATTATGCCCTTCCAAACAGGGTTCAGGGTACGTGGTAGCCGGTTAACGTTGTGTTTTTAATACGCATCACACCATTACAGGACAAAATTTTGGGTTATAAATAATTTAAGGAACATTTTTTTTTCAGTAACTTTTAAACGCTATTAAAACATGAATTTATCACTGTCAGGGAATTTTGTTATTGACACTAATATGCCCGATGATATTCTTTATAAATAAAATAATTCATTTCTATCCATTTTATTTTTTCCATTGCAAAGAACATATTTTATTTTATTAACCATTATGATATTGAGATTTCACCGTAAACAATGAAAAACAACGATAAACGTAGACATATGACTTGGGACTGACGCCATCTTGATTACATGCGTCTATAACAGGCGCTTTCACAAGTATCACTATCTTTATCATACATAAAATGGGGTAAACATATCAATGCAGATGCAGAATCTAGCTCTAAGTCTCTTAACGTTTTCAAAGCATTAGCCGGTTCTAACTGGGGTGTTCATCCATAACATTGAGTTCGTTTATACTTCAATATTATACGCAGTCGAATTGACTATGCGAGCTTTCTTTATGATAATAGTGCTCAGATTAACCTCTATAAACTTGAAAAAGTCCAAAACCAAGCCATGAGAATTATCGAGGGTTTCATTAAAAGTACTCCAATCCATGTTATGGAAAGCGAATTGAGCATATGTCCGTTACATCTTAGGAGATAATATTTAGCTGGCAAAATTTATTAAAATAAATGTAGATGGTATTTGGAAGCCAAAGAGTCAATATGATATTCTTAAAATAAAAGATATTTGTCTTCAATATATAAATAAATATTACCAAATTTTGTTAAAATATACACTGACGGATCTAAAGCTGGTAATTATTTAGGAGCCACATTTTTTGAGTCAATTTCCAAAACTTTTATGAAATTTCAAATTGATGAAAATATTTCAATTATGCACACTAAACTGATAGCAATTGCAGAGGCCTTATCATTTGTAGAATCCACTGAGTCCATTAAGATTGTAATTTTATCCGATTCAAAAACTGCTCTTCAACACGTAGCTCGATGTACCTTGACTTTTTGAGGAATACCGATAGCCTACACTATTTTGAAGCAATTACTAGATTTCAAAGCAAAGAACAAAGTAATTGTTTTACAATGGATCCCTTCTCATATAAGTATAACTGGGAATGAAAGAGCTGATCTTTTAGCTAGAGAAGGTTCCTCCGAAGGTGCTATTATTAATATTTTACCAACTTATTTGGATGTATGCTCAGTATTTAAAAATAGCTGTTATTCGCATTGGAAGGAATACTTTGATGAGCGTTCTAAAACAAAAGGAATATGGTACAAAACGATTCAGCCACATCCCTTAAGGTCACTATGGATTGATGACAGTACGATTTGCCGTCGGGAAGCTATCACAGGAATGAGATTACACTCAGAACACATCCCATGTAAAAAGTTCGCCTACCTGATGCGTAAAGTACCATCAACACTCTGGCAGAGTTGTGAGCTCATCGATGACGTGCACCACATCCTGGCAGAATGTGTTCGAAGCGAAGATATTAGATCTCGGCTTAATGCTACTGGTTCGTTCCATACTGGTTTGTACAATTCGTTATTGTCTGACCCCATTTCGAAAGATGCTAAAGAATTGTACAAAATTAATATAAGCTATTGTTAAGTTTATTGTCATTCTTATTGTTATATAGTTGTATGTTACTTATGCGATATAGTCGCGCAGGTGACTAAGCCTTCATTAAAAATAATAATAATATTAAAATTACAGCTATCTTAACATGGTTTGAACATACTTATTTGATTTACAAAAAAATAGCATCGGGCACACTATCGTTAATAACAAAAATGTCTGGCGATAATAATTTCATGTGTTAGTAGCGTTTCAAAGTTAGTAAAAAACAATACATTAAAAAATTATATAAAAATCAATATTTTTGCCCGTAAAGGTGCGATATGCACTAATAAACGCAACGTTTACAGCCAGGTAGCCCGCACACTGTTCGGAAGAACATAAAGAACTGGCTTATTGAAATTCTTTTTCGAAACCATTACTAGCTCTTAGACAAATAGTTATAGGTAAGTGACATTTCACGCGTCGTGTTCATATCTTTTTAATATTTATATTTATCTTCAATACAATGGAGCGTGAAAAAGTTTTAATACAAGTCGAAAATAGTTATGATACCATTCAGTGTTTCATTTATCATTATTTATTTTATGAATACATTTTATCGTTTAATTTACAATTTAACTCTATCAACTTGATATTTTATAATGTAAGCTCTACTGACTGTATAGTAAACGTCTACAAAAAAGGGAAAGGAACTTCGTTAGAAACTGGGGGTCCATAGACCTCTAAAGCTTTTTTTCACATTACCGCCAATATATGTAGGTTGCTACGAACGGGTTGTAGCCTTATTTTAAAAGATTTCTCACAAACCATCTGGGTTTGAGTGAGTCCCTTGATAGTTTGGATTCACAATTGGAAATCGATGGTGTGGCTGCAATAAGGGTTTAGGTATATTAAAATATTTCGCGTTTAAAAATACAATTGACACCAGTTATAACCGATTTGGTGCAGACGAAGTTGCACGGGTCAGCTAGTCAGTCAATAAAACAGCTGAATTGAGGGTAAGTTAAACTTTGATCTTGAATAACTTTTGACTGAGTTGATTTATCAAAAATTGACTTCAGACCTTTTTTGTAGAGCGTTAAATTATCTACAAAAATAATGAATGGGTATTGCAATACGATATATCGTTCATTAGTTATAAAAATCAAAAGAAAAAAAACTTTTTTCCTGTGTTATTCTTATGGGAAATCGAAAAGTGCGATGCGGACAACCTATATATTAATATTAAGGGCTCATATTTTCAGAGGCCTATTTTGGCATTAAAACGAAACTTTTGAGCGTGGTTCCGAGTAAAAATATTTTTTTTTAAACGTCCTAATATATATATTTAATAATAATATTTTATCGTTTGATTAGAATCTCATGTGATATTAAATAACTATGTGACCTAAGATAGTAACAACGTAAGTATTATAATAAACAACCTGACATTCGCCTTTACAATATAAGAATTAGAAATCCAATTATTTTATTTATCATCTTGCATTATATCATCCATGTATGTCACCAAGAGTATGTTATTAATCTACTAATCGTTTCCTTCAGAGTGTACGTGACGGGTGGCCATTTCCTCTGTCACCTGCATCTTACAGCTAATTAAAATATCATAAAATATATTTATAAAATCATTAGATGTACATTTTTAATTATTTCTAATTATAATGATTGCTGTCAATTGGCCAGAGAGATTAACCTTTTATTAAGAGAATTAAACATGCTATGAATGCTCAATAGCAATCTGTTAGGGCATTACATAGGTCGAGAATTATATATTAATGAATTTCATTAACATTTTTCAATTGAATATTTTCCTAAATGCCTACTATTTTGATTCCATTCCATTCTCGATGCTACATTGAAATGCCAGTTAACACATAGGTACAACTCAGTATTTTTAATGGTTTTGTATGCTATCAAGTATACGATAACTAGACACTAGGTAGCGCTGCAATGTTGCAATATTTATCAACTTTTGTACTATTCAGTCGATCGTCATGGAAAATTCATATGCAAATATGACTATATAAATAAAATTCAATTGCCGAATGTATGTATGTGCATCACTTGATAACTGCTTCACCTACTTGACTAATCATTTTCTTGTGTTTTTAACTACCAGGATAATATATGTATGAAAGAAAATGTTGAAAAAATTGTAAGAAGACAATTTTAGATCAACATATATCTATAATATAGATTATATATAGAATGCGAGTGAATGAGAAGAAGATAGCAGAGAGATCTTTAAAATTATCGACAGATTGATGTTCAATTGTTCAGTTGTCATTTTGCTTCATTACACGATCTTACTGCAAAGGACAGAGTTGGTCGTATTTTCTTTGTTAGTACACCCGTGCAAAGTCAGGGAGGACATTTTTTTTTATAAATACACTGGCTAACCCAACCACGCGTTTCTGTGGCTCAGTTATAACATGTTGAATTAAAATTAGGTGTAATAAAGTACACTGGCTAACCCAACCATGCGTTTCTGTGGCTCAGTTATAATATGTTGAATTAAAATTAGGTGTAATAAAGAATTTGCGTGGCGCAATCTATGAGATATGTATAACAGTCGGTCCTACTATTTTCTGTCAACGAACTATTTAAAACGCCATCTGTTTGAAACTGACGAAATTTACAATTAATAATAATAACCAACATTGACAATCATCTAATTTGTAATTAGAAAATATTGAGGTCATCAATCGAGATATAAATTATCTTATCTCTCAAGTTGTACCAAATTATACATCATATTATGACAGTTGGCATTAACTTTGAACTCGTAGTTCATTGTAGACAAACATCATAACGCTGGATTTTTATATATTTGGATATTAATCAGAACAATTAATCACAAAATCGGGGGAAGTCATGCGCAGAGCTAGTATAAATAAAGGTAAAGAAGTTCAAGGATTTTCATCAAAACGATTTGGTTATAGAGTTATTACTCTTGAAGATGATAGAACATAAACTCGATTTCACTTCCTACTCAGTAATTGAGAAGTTACGGGCAGGAATATTATATGTGTGTTTTTATGTACACACATATACGACAAGCCACGAAATCCTCAACGTTCAACACTGACAAACATTAATACAGATAAGTGCACGTCGTACTCTGAGATATAAAATATTTTTGATGTGAAAACTTCTTTAGGCGCGTTGAGCGGTATTTTGGCAAGAGACAAATTTATAATTTCGCGTCATGACATGCTACATAAGCATGACCGGCCGTATTACGCGGATTCTGTCAGATTAGCGACGAGTAGTATAGAGGCCTATGTACATGTAATATTGATAAGCTCATCATACGTTTGTTTGATTATTGGGCTCTGAGTGCCAATAGGTATGAAAACCACACTAATGTTAATAAGTTCAATAAACAAATTCTGAAATTTGAATATTATCATTCACACTATATTTATATGAAAATTCAAAAGAACCACACATCTATTTCATTGTTTTGAGTTTTCACTTCTGTCAGCAGTTCTTTTTTTCTTTCTTTATCACCACAATATCTATGCAAATTTCCATATTGATTGGTTGAATAGTTTGCGCTTGAATAAACAAATTCAAACTCGCATTTAAAATATTAGTTAGGATACTCGCAACACTTTCACTGAATCAAAGCAAAACGAAATATTAATTATTTATACTTTAGTTATATCGCGTATATAATCAAAGTCTCCATAGATATTTGTGACTTCATCAGAAACACCACAAATCTACACCTGTGACGTCATTTGTAAATTGCCTGAAGGGTACAACGAGACTCAAAGTATGCCCATTTCAACTGACTTACATCCGACTGCGGTTCTAACTGGACTTAATGAAAAATTCATTCGTTTAAATGTCAACTATTTTAGAATCCACTAATGTATTTATATTATGCCCGACAGAGTGCAGCATTCAAATAACTGACAATTGTCAAGCATTGAAAAATTAATATTAATCAAAATTAATTGGAGTTATGACCATCAGTAGAATTTAAAAATGTCATTAATGTTCGCAGCCATCTTAGTGTATTTATCTCGCTTACTCTTTAGTACAATTATGCTAGTGTGAGTAGTACCTCCGATTATTCAAAACGTTCTCGCCTCAGCAATACTTAAAATAAAACCATTATAGGTTGTCATAGAATTTTGATTCAGAATGAATCATCTCCATATAAAAGACTCATCAGACTTGTTACAAACCTTTTAATTTGTAAAACCTTTACTCACTGTATTCAAAATTCACTGTAACACTCAATGTTACGATATAAAAGAAACACAGCGTACTAGTATACTAAATAGAGCGAATGCAGCGGCTTACCTGGAGAGTTGTAAAAAAACAACAGGCAGCGAGCCAGCAAAACAAAATTTAGAGTTAACCGCTCCAAGAAGTAGCGAAAGTAACCGAGCTTTCCCGAACTGTGACTACATGTGCTCGAACCGTACGGTGTCGCTGCAAACCATAACTAAAACGTTATTATTACTGCCACTTACACCTTTAGGTGGTTCTTATAAAGAGTTATTTAAAACTAGCTATACTCGTGACTCCGTCGTGGAACCTAATATAAAAAAACAGTGACTCATAAAACCACTTGAATGTATTAAGTACATTTACTTATCTACATTTATCTCGTACTTAAGTGGCGTCGTCATTAAAATTACAATAACTTTTAATAGAGTGAACCGATTTTAATGCAACCAAAACTAAATGTTACTCCAGGATAGGCTTTATGGTTTTATCGTGAACGTAGTACTTTAGCAGTGATGCGTGTTCAAACAAACAGACAAACAGACATTTCTAGAAATGAATGAATTTTATGACTTATTTATTGCAACAATTTTTTTCAGAAAACTCTAAAAAGTACAGACACGTTAGATTTACATTCTTATTATATGTGTAGAAACAAAACTTATAAAAAAAAACATAATTTTGTTGCCACAGCATATCGCTTGAAGTGCACCGTGCACTTTATCTGAAAGTTATATGCGAACGTAAATGAGAGATACACGAACACAGAAAGCTGCGAGATGAAAATTTAATTGCACGCGTTATATTTAATCGTGTTAAGAGAGAACAAAAGTTATTTAACTGTAAATTATTCAGTACATTATAATAAACAGAAATTTATTCTACGAACATTTTCGGATACTTTGCGGTTGTTGTGTTAAGACAATATATGTTCAGCGGAGATTAATATAATACGTACAATATTATGATATATGTCGGTTTGACCATAAACATGTCTGGTTTTCACTTCTAATGTAAACAAAGTTGACAACCATACTGGCTTTGGGTTACAACCAAGAAACACATCAACACTGGCTACTTTAATAACCACAACAGCCGTAAAACTAAACAAAATTTTCATTTATCACATATCGTCGTATTGCATAACACATTTAAAATATTCTAACAGGAAATAAGAACAAATTAGTGAAGTGGTATGCAAACTTCAATCACGTTAAACAAATTCGTTTCATTCGACCCCGTATAACATTTCTCGCTAACGAGGTGTGTTTGCATAAGAATGTTTAAATAATTTAAACCGTGCATCACTTGACTTACCGACTCAGCTTCAAGTAAAGCAACTTCTAACACCCGACCCCCCTTTTAGCGTATTGACGCAAGAATTCGTCACCGCCGCTCTGATTTTCTCGTTACGAATAAAATAAGCTATAGGATAGCTACTGTTTTTACAGATATTGTTTTATTACTAGGATAATGTTAAAATCGTTAACGTTTCAAATCAAAATCAATCAATATCAACAATATTCTATTCGATTCAGACGCTAAGAAGGCGCTTGTGAACGTCGAAACTACCACCAGTTCGGAAAATAACCCAGTCGGCGAATAGAACCGGCAAGAAACTCGATCGGATTTATCTTTTTAACATATATGTATATACACGTTAAAATAATTTTTAGAGGATGTACAGAGAGGAGTCAGTTCGAGCCATCATCATCGTTCACATATTGATCTACTCTATAATAGCCATTTGACGTCAAAACCCGCTTGACTGGGCGCTTGAACTTACAATTCGGCAAATCGGTAATATGCATTAGGACTTTGTTGTAAAACCTAACACTATTACATAAAAAACTGTTACTAGTTATACTGAGTCTGAAACTTGGGACGACTAGTTTGTCACAGTTTCTAGTATTGAAATCATGCCAGTCTTATACGAAATCCAGCTTTTCAAAGTTTTTGCGGACATGCATTAAATTATCAAGAATCCCCACTATTTGCACGACATAGTTACAATCCCGTGTTTATAAGATTTAGTAATATTGTAATACAAATAAGGACGCTGTGTCAAATTTCGAATCAAAAACGTACCGTGATTTTTTTCTTTTTCCTAGTACACAACATCATTAATACTTCAAGCTGTTTCTGCAGCGCTGATGCTACTGTGAATCTGGTATTCATAAATAACTCAATAATTAAAGTATTCTATTTTGTAAAAAGAACGATGTACGAAGAAAAATCAAACGATGCGAAAACAATTGAATCACTAAATTCGAATCAGAAAAACAAAAGTTTAAATTTGAAAGAAGTTTGGAATTTGGAATGTCTAACCAAACGCAAGATATTTGAAATCAAAGTGGCCAGTTCGGCAAAACGCTAACTTAATATGTAAAAACCTAATATATATTTATTAGCATATACCGAAACAGGCGAGTTAAGCTTAAAAATAAGTTGTCAAATACGGCCACCAATTAATTACAGTAATAAATTTAAGAGCTCCTACTGGAATGAGAGCGAATATTTTTATCTCTAGATTTTCTTTACTATATAAATAATTTTTTTTATTTAAGTATATATCATATTGATTTTCCTTTTACACATATTATTTTATTGTTTCGATTTGTATGATTATGAATTAATTGATATTACTAACCTAAATAAGTAAAATTTTTCGCGTATTTAGATATGTTAAACCTGTGTTAAATTATACTATTTTAAACTATTAAAATATGCATTTTTATGTCCATCACATGAGCCTGAGATATGTATTTAACTCCACGCGATTTAATCTAACGCTGGCTGTGTCGTTCGACCGTTCTGACGCACGAAGAACAAACACTATACGAGATGTTATAGTTAGGGTGTATTTCTTACAATTATTTCGACGTATTTGCATTATTTTCCTCGTCATAGATATTAAACCTTTATCATAGATAAACTACAAAAATCACTCTTGTTTGTATATCATTTAAATACCTTCGGATGCTTAAAAATAATTTATGAAAGACAAGAGACTAGGGTTTCGCAACAAAATTTTGTTCAATAAGTTTGATATAAAAAAAGTAAAAGAAATAATTAAATAATATTCTATATTCTAAATATATTCTATACATATAATAAAAATGAAGTGTCTGTATGTAATATCAAATTAACATTTTTTTACTGATTAGGTGTGAAAGTATACACGCAACTGATAACAAAAATGCAATTTTTAAAATTTTTAACGGTCTGTCTGTCTGTCTGTTCGTTCCGGGTAATCTCCGAAACTGCTCGATCGACTTTGACGGGAATTTCACTGGCAGATAGCAAACATTACAGCGGATTACTTAGGCTAATTTAAATTAGATTAGCTGTGAACCGCGGCTTCGTCCGCAAGACTATCTCCAAAACAGTTCGACCGATTTTCACGAGACTTCCAACGATAGATAGCTAATCTTATAAAAAGTAATTTAGTTTATTTTAATTTAGACTAGCTGTTAACCGTGGCTTTACCCGCAGTACTATCTCCAAAACGGTTTGACCGATCTTCACGAGACTTTCACTAGCAAATAGCAGACCTTATAAAAAGTAATTTAGATAACATTAATTTGTACTAGCTGTTAACCGTGGCTTCGCCTTCAGTGTTAACTCCAAAATGATTAGACCGATTTTTACGGGATTTTCACCGGCAGATAGCGGATATTATAAAAAGTAATTTTGTCTATTTTAATTTAGACTAGATGTTAACTGTGGATTCGCCCGCAGTGCTATCTCCAAAACGGTTTGACCGATTTTCGCGGTACTTTCACTGGCAGACAGCTGACCTTATAGGAAGTAATTTAGGTTATTCTATTTTAGACTAGCTGTTACTGGCGACTTCATCCGCATGAACTTTAGCAAAAATATGTTGTTCACTGTAAATATGTGCGTTGTACTGGACTCCAAGAATAAATATGATTGAAATTCATATATCTGTATCGATGTATGTAATTTGAATTATATTGTCTTTTCGATCATTTTGGCAGCCATTTTGTTTTAATTACCTCGCTTTCGTCTACATAACTCAGCAACCATAATAACATACAAGAATATTGTATCGAGTTCAATGAGCACTATTTAAATTGTCGAATATTAAAAACTGCTTTTCATATCTTGATCTATGTTTATGCAAGATTTCAAGACGTCAGCTCAATTATTGTTTACAATTCAACAGTATAATTATTAATAGTAATTTTGATTATAGAAGGGGTGTTTCTAATATGATATTAGACCATAAACGTATTACTTATTGGCAATATATTATATTATTATTTATCTTTAAATAACTTTTTCATTAGTTCCTTATACAGTGTAAGTGAGTACTGAGGTATTATATGGTGGGTTAAGGTTCCAAATATGTGTTAGTATTTATATATCTAATGTATATGTTACATGTTACAGTAAGTGGCGTGCGTGTCGTACTTACAATTGTTTTTAAAGAGCATTTCTAGAATTGTACATGGTCTCACAATTTTATATTTCTTTAATACAATTTTCAAAAACGCGTGCGGAATTGCGGCTACAGCTAGTTTAATATATTATCGTAACTACAACAGATATTTAAAAAAACGTCTCAGTTCAACTTTATTGTTTTTTTTACATTTTGAACCAAATAGTAGAAATGTGAAATAACTTCATTCAGAGTTTCCATCAAAAATGTTTACGCTCAATAAAAAGTCAATAAAAAAAACGTGTAACTATAAACTAAAATGAACTTTATACTTATATCAATATAGTAAAATATCCATTGACATTAAATTCAAATCGGGAGTGAAGCTCCATTGATTCCGAACAGGCCGGCGAAAAAAGCTCGCGTTTCAGCGAATTTCCTAAACGCAATCACAGATTTCGACAACGAAGTTATGTTCCGACAAGCCGTTTATAACAACGGAGATATGTTACCTTACTGCTTTTAATAAATTGAATTAAGTTTAGCGTACTATATGTAAGTCGAATATTGATAGATAAGATAATACTTTAGCTACCTTAACTAAAGTGATGCGGCGGCTATGACAGTTTTCATAAATTTAAAATACTGTCTACGCAGTTATTTACAGTGATCTAGGATTATTTCCCGATAGTATTTGACTCATAAAACCTACTAGCTGACCCGGCCACGCGTTGCTGTGGCTCAGTTATTACATATTGAATTAAAGTTATGGTAAAGTATATGGTATTACGGGGTAATGAGTCAGCCTAAAAGGTTGATATGAGGTTAACGTAGTAAATAGATTAACAGAACACGTGCACTCTAAAAGAAACTGGAAATGAAAAAGAAATTCAAAATTAAAATGTGACGTCATCTTTGAGATATCTATAACAGTTGGCCCTACAGTTTTCTGTTAATAAACTAATCTAAAGCGCCATCTGTTCGAAACTGACAAAAGTTACAATTAATAACAATAATCAATATTGACAATGATTTAATTTGTAATTAAAATTATTGAGGATAATAATCGGAATATAAATTATTATATCTTTTTTTTTATATCACAGGATGCAAACGGACAGGTGGGTCACCTGATGTTAAGTGATCACCACCGTCCATAGACACTTGCAACACCAGGGGAGTCGCATGTGCGTTGCCAGTCTGTGTTTCGGGGGAATGGGAGGGGAGGGGATGTGGTCCTCCGGCGCGTTGCCAATCTGTCTCGGGGGAGAGAGGGAGTAAGGCAAGGGAGAAGGGGAGGGGAGGTGTTATCTCCGGCGCTCTCACTGACCGAACGAAACGCAACAACGCAAGCACTCTTACTTCACGTGGGAGTTTCTGTGAGAGGGTGGTACTACCTCAGGCGAGCCGACCCATTCATGCTGAAACTACTAATATCTTTAGCGTGGCTCTACCACCTACAAATACCTTCCACCTATCTCTCAAGTTAGACCAAATTATACATAAATGCCCTACTTTCATGAAAATCGGTTGAGTAATTTCGGTGTTCATCAATCAATTTTTATACATTTATATCTGCAAATAACCGAACATAAAACAGTTACTTACCTTATTTTCCTCTGTTAATAATACTACAGCTCGTCAAAACCTACGAAACAAAACGAAGAGTATTGGTTGACACATAAAGAAGAAAAGGTACTGAACTGTTTAACTTCACTTGTTTAGTAACAAGCTGCGAGAGCTACACATCTAATACCCTCAATGTTACTAAAAGAATTAGAAAATACAATGAAAAAAAACATTTTATATGTTCACACAAACATGATAGTAATATTTGAAAATGTAAATAATAATAATAAAAATGTATTTAAGGGCAGAGCCGTAGGAAAGATCTATTCCGCAATAAAAGGAAGCTAGGTCTAACTCTTACAGGTTTATCGAAATTGGATCCCGGATTACAGTTTGTCATCTCTCGCGATTAGGGTTGCCAACAATGTCAGTATTACAGTGATCTCATGTTTTTCTTACTCAAAAGCCACCTGGAACAATCGCGGTTGACTGAATTTCGATTCCTAAATATTAGAAGGTATTCGCCGTCCGTAGACACTAGGAACACAAGGGAAGTCGCAAGTGCGTTGCCAGTCTGTGTTTCGGGGGAATGTGGTCCTCCGGCGCTCTCACTGACCGAAGGAAACGCAACAATGCAGCACTGTTACTTCACATCGGTTCAACAGTGTTTCTGTGAGAGAGTGGTACTACCCCGAGCGAACCGACCCATCATGTTGAAACCAGTAATAGCTTCAGCGTGGCTCTACCACCTACAAATCGTCCTTCATCATCCAGCACTCCTTCACTTTGTTTACTTCGTTCTCGCTTAAATTCCGACTTATATTTTGTAAGGTAACTGCTTCATTTCTAAGGATTTTAGAACGATCTAAAAAGCCTACCTAACTTTTAAAATAAGTAACACCGGCAACTTTACTACGAATTATTATCCGAATATAATAATAACTACATACGTTACTCACACTACCATGTCAAAACTGCCACCAAACGATGGTTTCATAGCATTTCCTACGAATTGACGGAAGATCTACTCAAGATACTCAATCTGTCATACAAGTACATACATGTACATTCACTCACTTGCACACACACATGCTCATCATAACTAAACACACGCTTTCTCACACTCTAAAATTTATTTAGTTACTATCTGATTCCCGCGACTTCGTCTGCGTTGTTTATTATCTCAATTATTTTGTTATATCTCAAATGGATTAGGCAGCGTTTTTGACGAAAGCTCCCAGCCGGCTTGACTTTTTCCGACACTTCCAACATTTATCGTTTATAATTTACAAAATATTGACAAATCATATACCTAAACCTTCCTCGTGAATCATTATATCTATTAATGCAAGCCGCATGAAAACCCGCTAAGTAATTTCTGAGTTTATCGCGAACAGAAAAAGACACACGCGGCGGAGGACTTTGTTTTATAATATGTAGTGATTATAACCATTTTTAACCGACTTCAAAAAAAGGAGGAGGTTATCAATTCGACTGTATTTTTAACCGACTTCAAAAAAAGGAGGAGGTTATCAATTCGACTGTATTATTTTTTTATTTTTTTTATGTTTGTTACCTTATAACTTTGGACTGGGTGAACCGATTTTGATTATTCTTTTTTTATTTGAAAGCTGGTACTTCCCGTGTGGTCCCATTTCAATTTGGTCCAGTTCCGACAACGGCATCCAGTGCAAAACCGTATAAGTTAAGCATTAATTATGTAAACGACAAATAGACGAATAACTCAATATCACGCTAACCGATTTCGATGATTCATTTTTTATTGGAAAGGATGTACTTCAAGGGTAGTTTGATTTGGTTAGGTTCTGATCATAGGATCCTTGACAAAGTAAGAAAACTTTCAAGAAACGAGCCTACTCCTTTCTTAAGGGCCGGCAACGCATCTGTGTTTCCTCTCGTATCGCAGGTGTCCATGGGCGGCCGTGATCACTTACCATCAGGTGACCCGTATGTTCGTCTGCCACCAATATTATAAAAAAACTCTTCACTTCTTAGGAGCCTATTGTGCTCATGTTCTTTGCTGTGTTGCAACATGACGCAAGCATTGTAATTACATTACTTAAGGTGTATTATGTGTGAAGCGATGGTAGCCGAGTTGGTGGTAGAAACTATCGCGGATTATTGATATGGTTGCGTTCGTACCAAACGTTACTTATTGTACAACCAATTTAAACCATATCGCATACCATACCGATAGATACCATACCGCAAAAATGCGCATATTTTAATATACTTAAGTACTATACTAACGGAGTTCGCGGGCACTGTTAGTAAAATTTATTTATGTACACTAAAAATGGAAAAATAAAGTAAATTTTCAAAAAAAAGTATTAACCGACTTCAATATCAATCAAAAACCCATAAGGCACTAAAAAGCGGAAAATAAATAGTTTATCAAATTAACCAAATTAAATAAAACATATGAATATGTGTGCTACCTAGAGATGTATTGGAAGTCGGTGCCAACCGAAAATCATATCATCTACATAGGTACAAAGTTTAAGTCCACTCTCGCGTCTCTGTAATACATTTCTACCTGGAACAAATTTGAAATTTCGGTTGGCACCGACTTCCAGTACATCTCTAGGTAGCACACATATTCATATGTTTTATTTAATTTGGTTAATTTGATAAACTATTTATTTTCCGCTTTTTAGTGCCTTATGGGTTTTTGATTGATATTGAAGTCGGTTAATACTTTTTTTTGAAAATTTACTTTTTGGTCTATTTTTCTCCCAAATTTAATCTTCTTAAAATTTATTGTTCTCAAAATGTTAAATTAATGCGTTTCATCATCAATTAGGTGAATCTGTAATCGAGTATTAGTCTTCCACGAGGCAGGCATTGCCTAATTTGGGGCCATAGTTAAGGCAAATATTTTGTATTTTAGAGATAAAGACATTTATATATACAAAATAAATAAATTACATTTCAACTTAAATAAATTTCCCTTGTAAACGGGTAATCCACCGTTTCCATCTATTATGGGGCCATTGTCGCGTTTTTTCTTTGAAATAGAATTTTCAGGTTAATACGTTTGAGCAGGCAGCCGGCTGCGAGGCGGGTCGGCAATTTGTTTTCCACTTGTTCTCGTCATTTTCTTTAAACGTGGATGGAAATTGAAAATAAGCACACCGCACTCTTAGTATACTAATGGTATAACTCGAAATATTCAACACTTGGGAAATCAAATTTTAACATGAAATACGAAACGGTTTATCCACAGTCCTAAGAGCCACGAATCGTCTTATATTATCCTTACTAATATTATAAATTTGTTTGTTATGTTTTCAAGTTTTAACTATGCAATCGGTTATCATGGAATACTGTGTACCCGTTTTCAGGGGTACAGAAAAGGAGTATATCCTAAAAAAAACGTTCCGTTTCCGAAGGATACGTCAAATCCATATTAAAACGGGCGAAATCGCAATCAAAGGCTAGTCTTTTGTATATATAACTAGTTGTATCCGCGACTCTATACATATTTGTTATTATATTATGTTATAATAAATGAATAATAGCAAAATGGATAGTGTAAATATTTTCGGTGCGTAAATATGTACGTATAAATCAATTTTGAACAGTGCAAAAGTTGATGTATTGCAGCGCCATCTTGTAACAAATGATGGTAAAATGGAGAGAATAAAAACCAACTCAAAAAAGTTTTTGGCGGTATCTTATTCCGTCATGTAGTGGATTTTATATTATATTCATAATCTTGCGTTATTTGGCTCTATATTTTGTGATATTGGTGGCATTTTACGTAATATAGTTCGGTTATTATACACAAGTGAAGTGGATGGAAAATAATACCATGAACTCTGGGATGCCACAAAAAGAATGCAGAGCTTTAACAAGTGGGCCACCATCTTGTTAGGACATTGAAATTATCGCAAGAGACATGCAATACACTACAATTATATACTCGACAATGGCAATAAAAATCTGGGAGATTGGTTGCCAAAAATAATATCAAAAATTGCCGCGTTGCCGTGTCAGCTAGTAAGTGTATATTTGTGTTGGTTTATGGGCCTCATTTGCATATTTTTACTTTTAAATTCTTCGATAATTTTACTTTTAAATGCTGCACTGTTGTCAAAGAATATGTCTAAATGTGCATTTATTCAACACTAAAATACAGGCATAATATACTTTGTTAAGCTTTCGTGAAATATCCGAGGGCCCGAAGGCTGCTTCATAATAGTTCTCAAACCAAATCTCTCTAATTAACACGGAGAGGGAATTTTATTATTTAATCATCATTACATAGTATAAAACAAAGTCCCCTACCGCGTCTGTCTGTCTGTTCGCGATAAACTCAAAAACTACTGAACGAATTTTCATGCGGTTTTCACCAGTAGGTAAAGTGATTCATGAGGGAGATTTTAGTATATAATTTGTTAAGGATCTTTTTATAATCAGGGCGGGACAACGTCTGCCGGGCCCGCTAGTAAGTTATATAAAAATAACATATCAAAAACCGAACGTATATGTTCCAGGCTTAACACACTTACTTCTCTAATAATTTCTAGTCTTTTAGTACTACGAAAGTTAGTAATAGATTATTCAGATGCAGTACTATTTAAAAGCTAATCAATAACGCGGTAAAAATATCTGCCTTATCGAATTGTACTGTAGGACAGATAAGAATTATCCTTAATTTGACATTTTGGGAAACTTCCTCTTCACGGCCAAATAAGTCTGATCCCCCAGCAAACAAGATATAGCCAATTACGTTCGTATCACTCCCAGAGGACCGCAGTATCTCCGGAGTGCGGGGAACGCAATTTACAGAGGTATTTCAAAACCCTAATTATATTTATAATACTTTATTTTTCTTGTTGTTATTACAAATGGTTCTGGATTAATACAACGGTTTTATTACTAACTAGGTGTGCCCGCGACTTCGTCCGCGTGGAACTTTATGTAAAAAATAGTGATTAATAAAGTCATCTGAATGTATTAAACTTATTTACTTATCTACTATTCTCTCTTACTTGAATCGCGTCGTCATTAAAATTACAATAAATTTATATAGACCAAACCGATTTTATTGAAAAAAAGACTAAATGTTACAAGAAGACATTCTTTATGATTTGATCGTGAACGCAGTATTTTAGCAGTGATGCGTATCAAACAGTTCTGTAATTAATATGCAGTAATAAATTGTATAAAACCAATTCGCTGTTCGTGTATTTTTGTGTAAGGTATTATACGTCCTTTTAAAAGGCTTTTAATATGATTTTCATTAAAATTCACTGAATTTACTAAATGTACGTTACTTACATATTATTCATTTATACAGTGACTATTTCAGCCGCATTCAGTAAACTATATTTTAATATTCTAATTATATTTGCGATCTTGTTTTCGATTCTATAGGTTAATTTTAGTTTTTATAGTTCATTCGTTTTAACTTTTTCATTTATTCTTATTCCATTCCTTTTACTTTGTCACGTGTTTCTCAATATTCACTGTTATACAATTTTTATTTTTCATTATTATTAATAGTGTAAGTTGTATCGATGTTATAAAGCGTTGTAGCTTTTCAGTCTAGTTTACTCCTTCTTATTATTGTTAGTATATTATTAATTAATATAGCATTTATTAAATAAATTATGCACTGTGGTTATATAACGCGTTCATTATTACTATTATTATTTTTTATTGTAGCACGGCGAAATGACTGCACTGAGCCTGATGGTAAGCACAGTACAATCCAAAAACAGTGGCGACCACCGAGTGACACAGTATCCATCGCCGGTCGCCACTGTCATGCCGGCCTGCGAAAAGCTGGATCCCGAAAGGCGACCCGCAGAAGCGATTCACTATGACGGGCTTTTTCGACATATACATGGTGGTTGCGACCCAGTCAGGCTGTAAAACCCTGCCACCCCGCTTTCGCCATTGCCTCGTTCGTTGTTCAGCAGGGTGCACAACGTGCAGGTGAGGTTAGCTTGGATGTCACAAGTCTTAGATCGTATTCGACACCCCTTACACCCCAAAGTGTCATAATGTGTACTGTCACCTGAAACACAGGATTACCTAGTTTAGATGGCAGCGGTCATATGTAGAATGTAACGCATTGTTTATATGGAAATTTTGCAATAAAAATCAGATATTCAAATGCCTCACGTTACGTTGTGCCTTGTGACGTCGTTACTTACTTTTCATAGTTTATTGAGTGGAAATTGTGTTATCCTTTTCATTGTTCTAATACAACTGCTCTTAATTATTTTTTCTAATCAATATGTGTATAATATTTGTAAATACATATATTAAGTAACCTGTAATCAATACATAGTATAAAACAAAGTCCCCTACCGCGTCTGTCTGTCTGTCTGTTCGCGATAAACTCAAAAACTACTCAACGGATTTTCATGCGGTTTTCCCCAGTGGATAAACTGATTCAAGAGGAACGTTTTGGTATATAATTAGTCACGGATTTTTTTAATAATCAGGGCGGAACAACGTCTGCCGGGCCCGCTAGTAAATAAATAAAAATAAAATAAATAAATTCATCGGCCTGTTGACTCATTATCTACAATCTTAAATAAATAAATAAAATTGACTACATGACAGACTATTGATAAATATTATATCATACATTCAAACGATTATCATCAACCTGTTTTATGTTAACATTCATGTTCAGCTAGTTTACTTCTCAAACAAATTCTTGACTTTGATCGCTCAAAGCGGAATAAATGGCACACAAAATCCGATCATTATGAAGAAGGACGTCAGAATTGGATCATTTTGGTCACGACAAAAATGTACGTTCGTCTTATCTCGCATTTTTTACGCTTGTTAACATTCTAAGGGTTTTGGGATACACTTACCGTTATCAAAAAAGTATAAAAAGGATTACGTACACCACATTTCTTTGACATACATAAAGGACTATTTCCTTATAATAGAGGTCCACATAGCGATAATACTGAAAATATATAAATTAGATTGCTGTAATGTATCATTTATGTGACGTAAGAATGAAGGAGTATCTGTAATTCAACTTATAAAACTGAAAGAGGACATAAAAAATATGGTGTTCCAGGAATTCTGACTCATCATAACCTTTAATTTTATCACGATATCATTCTTCATCGAAAACCTAACAATTGATTCTATGTTGATCAACACTGCTATCAGAAACTGTGTTTTAAATAGATTAAAATTTGAAACTTTGAAGATCATAAAGTATTAGGTTGGATGTTACTTTACAATTCCGCTTGGAATTGATTGACGGCTGACAAGTCTTATTGCAACGGGAAACTTGTGTGAAACAACAAAAAGTAATTAAAAAGCGTTGTTGGTCGACTGTTGTACCCGACGTAGGCGTATGAATCAATCTGTCGTCGACTAACACTATTGGTATGTATGTGTAAAATAAAAAAATATAAGATGATAAAAAAGGAAACAAAATAACATGTGTCGTAAAGACAAACGATAGAAGTGAAACTTTTGTATTACAGAAAAACATTTAAATTAATAATGCAACAAAAAGCCGCGGTCACAATACGGTACCAGGTGGTCACCCATCCAAGTACTGGCTGCGCCCGTCGTTGCTTAACTTCGCCGATCGAACTGGTGTTTTCAACACTCTACCCGGCATAGTGTTTAGCCCCACCACTTTTCGTCACACAAAAAGGTTGCCGATCAGAATTTCAAAGCCGTCACAAGTTTCACTTAAATAAAAGATATACAAATACATAATTAATTAAAAGATTACACGTGTTTTGTTCCATCACGGAGTATTTTAAGATAGATGTTGACTCTTCCGATGTGAACGCGGTATTTAATCATATACAAAAATGAGAATAAATCGTACAAATAATAATGGAACTTGCAGTTAAATTGAATACTGAGATTATACAACGAACCAGTGGTAGCGACGTATTCGGAAGTAGTTTCTATTCAAACGTCACGAGCATTGTTATAAAGAGATGAAAATGGATTGTGCCCAGTTAGAATACACTGTCGACTGGTAAAATAGGTTTAAATGCACACTCATTTTAAAAAAGGTTTAATTCCAATTACTAGATGCTGACACGCGAAATGTTCAAGTATGAAACACTATACGAGTATAGCAGAGCATTTTATAATCTATCTTCTATACTAACATGATAAAGCTGAAGAGTTTGTTTGCTTGAACGCGCTAACCTCAGGAGCTACTGGTCCGATTTGAAAAATTATTTCAGTGTTAAATAGCTCATTTAGGAAGAATATATATTCTTTGGTATTTACCTATGAAATTGCCGTTCTGCAGTACTGGCCATATCAAATCAAAATAATTTTTGTTTCGCTAAGAATTCTAATTTCAAATTAATTTTATTTTAAAAACATGGAATTCTTTTTCCAAAAGTAGTCATTTGTTTATTGATTAGTGTTACATTTTCATCGCATTTCAATCTTTTTTGTCATCATGGATACGTTAAAAATTTGAGTAATTACGGAATATGAGTACCGTCGTGGCAGCAACGCGGCACAAGCGGCACGCAACATCAACGACGTTTACGGAGCTAACACTACAAACCAACGCACCACCTGTTATTGGTTTGCTCGCTTCGAAGTCGTCCGAAGACTTTGGTCGACAATGACGAATTAAAGGCGATTGTGGAAGCTGATGATACACAATCTACGGCTGAATTAGCAGCAGCTTTCGACGTTAGCGTCAAAGCAATATTGGTCCATTTGCGTCAAATTGGCAAGGTAAAAAAGCTTGACAAATGGGTGCCCCACGAACTCAATGATCGCCAGCGCGAAGTACGCTTCGAGACGTGCCTTGCACTGCTCAACAGACACACAAATGAAGGAATTTTGAACCGCATTGTTACCTGCGATGAAAAATGGATTTTGTTTGATAACCGCAAGCGCTCAGCAAGTTAGTTGGATCCTGGTTCAGTACCTAAACAATGCCCTAAACGAAAACTTACCCCTAGAAAAGTGATGGTCACTGTTTGGTGGTCTAGCGCCGGTGTGATTCATCACAGCTTCTTACCAAACGGGGTGAGCATTACTGCAGATGTGTACTGTGAAGAACTGAACACAGCGATGGAGAAGCTGGCACATCTCCAACCAGCATTGGTCAATCGCTCGTCTCCGCTGTTCCTGCACGACAACGCGCGACCTCATACTGCACAGCAGACGGGCTCCAAGTTGCAAGAACTGGGGTTGGAAGTTCTCCTTCATCCGCCCTACTCACCAGACCTTGCGCCTACAGACTACTACTTTTTCCAAAATTTGGATAACTCCTTGGCGGGAAAAAAATTCAATACCCGAGAGGCAGTACAAAATGCCTTTGAAGAATTTGTTGCCTCCCGTCCAGCTGATTTCTTTAAGAAGGGCATCAATAAACTGCCACTGCGTTGGCAAAGACGCACTGATTGCATGGGTGATTACTTCGATTAATACAAATAAAAAATACATGAAAAAATTAGTTTAAATTTTTTCATACAAAACGGCAATTTCATAGGTAAAGACCTAATATTATATATCATCACGCCAAGACTAATAGGAGCGGAGCACCAATGAAGAATGTTTGAAAATTTGATTTTTTTTTCTTTTTGAGAGCTTCCACTGCGTGTTAGCGTTAGCCCAAAGTAACTATTCCACGTGGGCGAAGTCGCAGGCAGAAGCAAGTTTACAAATAAGCAAGTCTGTCAAAATGGTCGTATGTGTTATACACTGCCATACAAAAAACTGTTGAACGAATTTTAATGTAGGTACCGTTACTGTAATATCTAAATATGCAAAAATCTAGTGTCATGATGTTTGTCCACGATGAAGTCCGAAACTACTCAACCGACCTTCACGAAAGTTGGCATTTATATATAATTTGGTAGGTAATTGAGAGATAGGATAATTTATATTTCGATTAATGGCCTCAATATTTTTTAATTACAAATTAAATGATTGTCAATGTTGATTATTGTTATTAATTAAGAGTTTCATCAGTCTCGAACAGATGGCGCTTTAAATTAGTTTGTTGACAGAGAACTATAGGACCGACTGTTATAGATATGTCGTAGATGGCGCCATGTTTTGATTTTGAATGTATTTTTCAACTCCAGTTTATTTTATGGTGCATGTATTTAATCTAATTCTACATGTAATAAATGAGCCACAGCAACGCTTGGCCGGGTTAGCTAGTTAGGTTATAATATATAGAGATATTGTGTAAATTGTTCAAAATATAAGGATAAGTCACTGATTAAATATAAAAGGATGACAAACCGAAATTACAAGTTTTGAACA
The DNA here is from genome assembly GCA_036509395.1 of Antheraea yamamai. Classification (NCBI taxonomy): domain Eukaryota; kingdom Metazoa; phylum Arthropoda; class Insecta; order Lepidoptera; family Saturniidae; genus Antheraea; species Antheraea yamamai. The sequence goes on along the minus strand of AP028435.1, from coordinate 2,100,783 downwards.
TTATTTATTATTTGTTGGTGTGCTATCATATATTGGTTTTAAGCATGTCATATATGGTTAGAAGCGTATTAATCGTATAAATTCTGTCACTTGAAAGTTTTCTCGGCTAAACATATACAAAAACTCACATGTATCCTTAACGTCTCACAGCCGGCACACAAAAATGATAGTCTCGCGTCGCTTGTGTCCTTGTAAAAACAACTTTAAATCATTCAAGTAAGGTCGAATTTGCAAAATCATAATTTTATGGCATAACTATAACCACGTAAGTATATTGGGGAGTTTTTGCAGCCGGTTTTGAGCGCTACTTTTATTCGAGACTATATGTCGTGGGTTTTTATATGTCCGTGCATAAATCGTTAAAATTATACAAGAATAATATATGGCCTCACCATTCATAAAGATATAAATGCAGATGAATTCACAAGTGACTGCGAGTATTTTCATAAATGTATTTATTTTAAAACATATTATTACTACTCCATGCTTCAAGTAGGGGTGGTATTAATATACTACGACTAAGATGAAAAAAACCCGCCAATGGATGTCATAAAAATTCACGCGTCATCCCTAAAGAACTAATTTTACAGTCGCATTACCTTTATCCTCAGGAATCTGAAACAATCCTGCCAAATTTCACTCACAAAATTTGGATAATATAAGCAATCCTTCTTACACGTAAATGTCAGCGAAAAATATATCCAGTTGTGATCGTATTTTAACTCTAAATCATAAACCGAATATGCATGTTATGGAAATTCTTAACATTTGCATTTGAAATGCGAAGAGTTAGGGGCTGATGAATTTCATTTTTTATATTTATATTCAACCTTCGCAAATGGAGGTATAACGTATGCTATCTTGTTTAGACTTTACTAAACCTTGGCCGTGTTATTACAAAAAAGTTAAATACGTATTAAATACTTGGTTTAAAAAAGTTTCCTAATAAATGCACCGCGCTCGCCCGAGGCAAGTTCGCGTTATCCTTTTTCGCAAGTCTAACCGAACGTAACCAAAGCGAGACAAAAGAGCAAGATGGCGAACATTCAGCGACCGCGGTGCGTTTAATATGAGACCTTTTTAAGGCCAGGTTTCAATACGTATTTAACTTTTTTGTAATAACACCGTGGTCGTTTTGATTTTGAAGACTATAAAATCTGTGTAGGGTTATAGTACAGAAGCACTATCGATAATTTAATTAAATCTAAAATAGAACCTAGGCTATCTAAGTGTCTTGATTTAGTTCGTAGAATTAAAGTATACGCGAATGTTAAAGGACTGGATACTGAGGTTGATCATATTGGTATAAACATGTAGACTATAACGATAGCTTGGCAATAAGAAAATATCATTATTCTAAGTATAATAATGTCGAAAAACGAATCCGAATAAGTCCCACAAACTAAAGACATTATAAGGTTGAATTAATAAAAAAAAAATGACTAGGTCAGATTTTATGTCTCAAAATCTTAACATTTGCAAAATCAAAACTATCTAAAGATATTCCCGTGATTAGCGACTTCTTTAACAAAGACATTTTATTCACTGCGCATGGATTCAAGGTTCTGGACACTGCTTCTTTAATTTATTGTATTTGCGTGGAAACGTAATTTTTTTGAAACCTATGTTGCTCCTTAAAACGTAGGTTAGCCGGCACAAACAGGCAGGCAGACAAAAATAAAAAAAAAAATTTTTTTGGTTAGCTTATATATATATTACTTTCATATATATATAGTAAAAAGCTGTTAATCAAACATTACGAACAGACACTACAAATTTGTTTATTTATATAGATAACCTAATTATTTCATTTCTTAATTTTATAATAAACAAAGGCTTTTATAGAACGGATTAGCGGATCGATGTTTTTGCCGTTAGCTGGTTTATTTTTCCAACTAGTGATACATTATTAATTTTTATAAGCGCCTAAATTGAACAGTGTTTTTGTTTTCATATGCTTTCTCACTTACGTGTAACTTGAACATCCAATAGTATTTTAGCATATATACCAAGGAATCAATTTTAGTATAGAATTACTTCCTGATTAATTCGTTAACACTTCTTGCAATAAATCGCTTAAAGATAAAAGGGCTTTGAAGTGTTCATAGCTGATTGTTGAAACATATTTATTGAAGCGAATGGAAACGTGTTTACTCTGTACAAACATCTTCAGATTTATCTTAAAACATGTTCCGAAGGTGAAATTCTGTGAAAAGAATCGAGAGGCCGTGAATGAATTTGGCTGAGCGTCACATTTTATGGGTGATTTCTCGTCAAATGTGTAATTTCTGATGGATAAATGTGGAGATATTCGTCAGTTGTACATAATCCCACAATATATTTAATAATTTAATTTCATCATCTATATCTCTCAATAGTTTATATTGTAGATTTTTTAAATAAAATAATTCAACAATACTTTATAATTCAGTTCCATTCGTTTATGTAAAATTTATCTATGATTTAATTATTTATTATCAGGCTATTTGATTCTGTTTCATGTATGAAATCTTTCGAATTCACAAAAGGCGAATTTACCAGTATTTTTTTTAATCCCCAAAACCAAGTGCTATGTCTTGGTAATAAGATTGCGTTTGGGATTTAGATCTAATTCGATACAATAAAGACAAACAAAGAAACTATGTTATTTGTTACAAAATACGTATAGTCGATGCGGTCAGAGATGCCAGTTAGCACTCTGTAGGTACACTGTAACTATTTATCCGGGCAGAGCTTCGCCTTACAACAACTTCCACATAGGGATGCATGTAAATCATTTTTTTTCTCGAACTGACTACGCTATTTATCTGGCAAGGTCTTAGCTTCACCGGACTACAACACGTGTAGATCAACGACGTCATGTTCTTTTATGTGACAAACTGTGGAAGTCAAAACAATTACTATTTACTCAAATTTCCCCAAAATAATTTAGTAACACAAAAATAATAACGATCAAATGTTATTTAAGGAATAGATCAATTCTATATAATCGTTCTTATTTATTTAAGAATTGATATATCTAATAGTGCCACTAATGATAATTGGCGTTATAATCTCGCCTCTCGGGTGTGTTGTAGCGGTACCGGACGTAGTCAATAATATATTTTTGGAATATTTTTCGTTATCTTTAAATACATTCGGTTTTAATAAAGAATACATAAATCATTGGTTGAAATTTTGTTACTGTGCATTCTTTGAAATCACACCAGTCTTTGAAATCAGAATTATTCCTTCAATTATTGCATATATAACACTGTTATATTCAGCGCCTCCTCTTTCCTGTGTAGGTGTGTGTGTTATTTACTCTTTATATTATTGGTTAGGCCCGTACGTAAATCAGATACTGTATACGTTTACAAAAATAAATTTATTGGTAATAATAAAATCTAAAATTGAACAGACTCACTATCCTTCTTTACGTTATATACATTTTAAAATGCTGTAATTGTATTTCGCTTGAAGAGGTCTTACTTTTGTATTTCTTTATATTCGCTACAATGCCCTAAACAGAATTGCCCTAGGGTACTATATCCTGCGTTTATATACCTTACAAAACCGAGGATGGAAATATCTGGAAAGTTGACATTGTTGAACTAAAGATTCGACAAGATTCGAGTCGTGTTATTTGTTATGACTCAGTTTGTTTATAATAGTCGAAGTGACAATACTAGTCCATTGAAATGTTACATTTTTTAGGCCTTACCTTGCGTTTTTTAGAGGACGCAATTTTATTCTTTTGATGTGTAGGGGGGGTCAGTGTAAAGCTAAAACCAAGTTTGTGGGGTCGCCACCCTTGTCCCACGGCCGCCATCTTGAAAATAGGGGTTGAAATGGTATTTACGATATATCTCTTAAACTATTTATTTTATAAAAAAAATTTGTTAACATTTTTTGTTGCAAATTAAATTCTCTACAACTTTGCTCCAGTAACTTTTTGTCGTAGAACTATAAATAAAAAAGTTATAAGCGAAAATCTTCAGAAATTTGAGAAAAAAATTTATATTTTTCGATGTAACTTTTTTTTTTATCATTTTACGAAAAAATGATATCTGACCATTTTTGTACATCGTTTTTTGAGGAACAACTTTTATTCGCATCATTTTTTCATTAAGTCAATAGCTAAGGATTTACAGCGCTCCGAAGCGAGTACTATTTTTCAGCACTCTTAACTATACCTATATTATACGTGTGTACCTATAATATGTCATCAGTTATTGTTTGTTTTTTTTTCTTTGTTTTTACTTTATTATTATAACTTTTTTAATTACAAATTTTGCAATATTATTAATAATTAATTATTGACTCTTTTTCACTCCATAACAGGATTTAACAATTATTGATTTTTAAAATTATATTTATTAATTATATTTATTAAAATTATATTTTATATTTATAGGTACACACGTATAATATAGGTATAGTTAAGAGTGCTGAAAAATAGTACTCGCTTCGGAGCGCTGTAAATCCTTAGCTATTGACTTAATGAAGAAATGATGCGAATAAAAGTTGTTCCTCAAAAAACGATGTACAAAAATGGTCAGATATCATTTTTTCGTAAAATGATAAAAAAAAAGTTACATCGAAAAATATAAATTTTTTTCTCAAATTTCTGAAGATTTTCGCTTATAACTTTTTTATTTATAGTTCTACGACAAAAGTTACTGGAGCAAAGTTGTAGAGAATTTAATTTGCAACAAAAAATGTTAACAAATTTTTTTTATAAAATAAATAGTTTAAGAGATATATCGTAAATACCATTTCAACCCCTATTTTCAAGATGGCGGCCGTGGGACAAGGGTGGCGACCCCACAAACTTGGTTTTAGCTTTACACTGACCCCCCCTACACATCAAAAAAATAAAATTGCGTCCTCTAAAAAACACAACCCCAAATGTAACTTTTCAATGGACTATACTTGAATTTTTGTGTTCCTTGTTACCACGATCGATGACTCATCCATTGTTGATTTGTGAGGATGAGTTCGCATACAGGGTATAATAAATGTTTCAGTCTTACAGTGAATGTTATATTATTATAAGATTTTATATATTTTTAAATTTCCAAAGAACTTTATATTTCTAATTAAATTACACATAAATTGTGCGAAATTGGAACACGTTTTATAACTGCACAATTACGGTGGCACCGTTTCCAATTTAGATGTAATCGCTGACAGAATTTAGCAACAAATTAATCTAAATTCGAAACAGAAACCACTCATGACCCGAATAGCTAGCTTAATTCGTTCATCAAATAACATACTAACTTCAGTTAATGTATTTAATTCCATGTACTAGAGGCCTCTAATAGCTCTCGTTTAAAACAGATGTGCACGTATTTGAATGTAGACAAACAATTTAGAATAATATATAAGCAACACAGACAAAACAGGTTATTTTTATATTTTATAGGCTTTTGCATTTCACTGAAAATAAATAAAAAACTCTCAAGTGAAATCGCAGCGCCACCTACCGGTTCCAATTATGAATTTAAACCATCCAGGGTCCCAGTCAATAACACAATAAATTTCATCAAAATCCATGTTATTAAGGAGGACTTCAGTCACAAACACACGTACATAATAATTATATATATAGAGATATATAGATGAATTATACTTTTTTTTAAGCTTTATTTTGCAATGATTCAAACCTACGTACATCGACGCTGTGTCTGTACACGCTATCAACTAAGCTACTATTACTACTAGTAAGTACGTAGTAAGTACTACTACTACTACTAAACTATGGAGTATTCCAATTGGGTATTTTACTCTGCCCACCCAATACATTCTTCATAATTTAATCATAGTCAAAATATACTTTATTCAATTTAGACTCTGCGAAGGCTTTTAAGAACGTCAAAGCTACCACCGGTTCGGAAAACAACCCAGTCATCGCGGAGAACCGGCAAGAAACTCGATCTGGTTATCTCTTCATGTTTATTTTTACAAAACGTAAATAATTACATTCGTTTTCAGTGGATGCACAGAGAGGGGCGTCATTTCCAAGCGTCACAATCGTTTCACATATTGATCCACTCTATAATAAATAGCCTTTAGACATTAAAACCCGCTGACATGGTTCTTGAACTCACTATCCGACAAATCGGAAATACGTGCATGTACATTTTTTAGGTAATAGTGTTAGAAGAAAGTCTCAAAGCATATTGATGATTTGCCGGAAAATGTGTTTAAGCATCATGTCAAACGAGTTTGGATAAAGTTGTAGTAAAAATAAACGAAGAAAATCATTTGACAAACAGAGGAGAAAACGGTACTAATATATTGTATATTCGCCTATTTATAAATAATAAAATAATTCCTATAGCCATTGGCTAATACACTCCATTGCTAACTCATTTTCAATTAATAATACCCCATTGTAGTGAGTATCTGCTTATTAAGTTCAAAATGAGATACATATTCCTTTAAACGGAAGATCTTATTCTTATCATTCAGTTTTCGTTCTTTTGTATCCGTCATAAAGTCTAAATCAGCTTCACGAACATCCAATGAATAGCAACTTTATTCAAAAGTTAAAAGATGATCCGAACCGATACGATCTTTTATGTGCGCTTGCTGCTTAGCTTTTTTGTTCGGTTTAAAATGTGAACAATATCTTTTACAATAAAGAATAGGAAGCTGGATTTTTAAGCTTATATAGTATAAAATATATATAAAAGTATTGAAATAATAAATCAATAGCAACCTTCGAGAAATATAATCGACCATCGCGCAGTTCACTTATAAAAGAATACACGTCGGTTGATCTCCACATAAAATGCTATTAAAACATTGATAGTGATATATAGTTAGACGTACAATGTTATTGACTAAAACTGTAAGATATATTCTTAAATATTTAATATGTTTAGCGATATTCTGAAAATAACTATAATGTGCTCATATTAAGTCGACGCGGTACTTTTGTGGAGTATAAGTTTAAGTAAAAATGGCAAAATCCTTTTTTACAACGTGTATTGCTAAATAATAATCATTAGTAGTTTTTTTTAACTTTATAGGTTTTGGCGTATAACCACATCTCATCTGATGTTAAATGACGACATGGTCCAAGATGGTAAACCTGCTAAACCTAGAGGCACCTGGCTCTCAAGTGCAACCAATAGTACCAACCAAACCAATATAGTGCTTTGCGACAGATTTTCAACCTAAGGATGGTAGCTAGCCAGGCGGAATTAGAAAAAACCTTACCACCACACTAATTTTTCCTTCACCGAAAGTTCCGACTGAGTTGCTAGTATTCGAACCTACGTCTATCCACGCGGTATCTATCTACTGCGGATGCTATCAACTAAACAATCATTGCTTCAAATACTACATAATTTAATAATATATCTTTTTATTTTTGTTACAGAATTGTCGGCGTTGAAGCCGGCCTGGCATGACGAACCAACAACCAAGCACATCGTCCCTAAACCTTTACTCATCCCTTTACGAAACGACTTTAAAAATTCTCACTCTATCCCTTATCATGCCTTTACCCAACTCCCAAATGTTGATCCAAAATAAACAAATCACAAATGAGAATTCTGAAGAAGGAACTAACTTCAACAAAATATTTAATACCACAATCAATGAATTGGCAACAACAACTACAAATTTTGAAGAATATCAGACACTGCTCGATAGATTCAGACGAAAAACAACCACAGGCGATAAATTAAATAGTAACGAGAGTATATTATTCGCCAATACAGTATTAGAAGCAATTGATAATAATCAGATGAAAATAGTTTACGCAGACACTACATATACTAAAGCGAGTAATATAATAGATAATGACCCAAAGGAAATGCAAAATAGTTCAATGCAAAAGCTGAGAGTTGACGATACAACACTCACTAAGATATTTAAGGATTTCTCATCAACTGTAAATAAAAACAGAAACGAAACGAACGAATTTAATCACATAATAGAAGACTTTGACGAAATCATTGATAATTTAATTAATAAACAAGGTTCCGACGATGGACTCTTAAAAGAAATCACTAATAAATCGTTAGACCTCACCCACGTATTTACCTCGCAGCGGTTTCCTAAAGCAACAAACTTCGAGAAATCTGGATCTGGATACAAAGGAGGTTAGTTAATTTGGTTCTACATTTAGCTTCAGGTTTGTGAGAGATCGATTGTACTTCCACGGTGCGGGGATTATAAAGCAATGATAGTTATTATATACCTTCCCTTTAAACTAACCTAAGAGGTTCCCCATTATTTACGTGAAACATTTTTGAGGATTTTCGATCCTTCCTTCCTGATGATAAGTCGTGAGATTTATCTCGACCGACTCCTCCCCTAATCTCATGTGCGATATTTGAAAATATGTTTTGAGTATGAATACATTGGATTTATTGAAAAAAAGAAAATGTGCATTGTTATTTTTACTTTTTTATTATTATTACATTTCGATATATCAAAATTAAACAATTTTACACCTATTCACGGATTTTAATATACTAGTGGGCGCCCAGTGGTCGACATTCGACCATAGTTCATTGAATTTTTAAAGTTTGAACTTTATTAGGGTTCTTTTATCAAACCTCTATAATCAAAGGCTTTCATCATGGCTACACAGTTATTTGCCACTTTTTTTAATTATATAAACATTTAAAAAAATCGATGTCTAAATGAAAATTGAAATTAACTATAAACAAAATACAAAAAACAGGCGGTAACATAAGGTGGTAAGGCTCTCAAATACTAAGTAAACATAACTTTTCGAAAATAAAGAAATTTATCGCAACTCATGACACAATTTTCAATTCAATTTACACGACACCATGGGTGCGTGGTATTACTGGGTGATATTGAATTAAATATAGTCTGTACATTATGAGGAATAGTGATATGCCCGGTATCATCATTTGGAAAAGTAATGGATAGACAATAGAATCAAATAATGAATCCAAAACAAATATGTTTTTAATACTACCATTAACTTTTGAAAATGAATTCTTTTTTATTCATAATTCATCATCAACAGTACTAAATATAATTGCTACATCAAGTTGAACTGCATCATTGTAACCGCGGAGATGTAAGTCATGGATTACTTTCATGACCAAACAAATTTTCTTATTTTGATTTTACAAATTTACCCTAAAGAAATACTAAACATTAAAATATTGACATTTACTTTGGAAATATTGCTTTACTTTTATGGCTACATGAAATAAAGTGACATGAAGTGAAAGCAGTCCTGTCACCTAACATTTTTGACATTCAATAAAACGAAAGAGAATAATAATTATTTCAGTAGTTCCATAAATTTACTAAAAATAAATTATTTATCAATTAACATTAATGTATATTATGAGTTTACATATTATATTATCCTAAAATTAACCTACAATTTGACCAGTTGATTTCAATGGGCATATTGTAAGGCATGCAAGACGATGCATGACTGACGAGTCATGTTAAAAATATTTAAAAGGTGATTGGAACTTAAGAAGGATGAAGGATGTTCGAAACGTCTTTTTCATTTACATGTGTGTATATGTTATATAAAATTCAAGCAGTAGTGTGAATAATGTATGTTTTAATTAATTTAATATGCTTGTTATGCATTTTATATAAAAGAATAGCTTTGTACACTTCTCTGCCATATAAACTTTAACTATGCTAAATTTCAAGTTCATCCATTCGCGCAATTCGCTTAAAAAGGGGTACAAAATTTTGGCTTCACGTATTAATATATAAGATAGTATAATTGTACCAGATCCAGTTTATTTTAGTCTATAAACATGTTTTACTTTAAATTAATCAATTTTTCTCAATTTTTACACAATTTTTTGTCCGTACTATTGACTATATCCCGGGAGTTACAATTGACTGGTTACTATTACTCCGTTCTGAAATACTATTGGTTGGAGATATGTGCTGTTAATGCATCTTGATTATTATTGGCTGTCAGCTTTAGTTGAAGGCCTTAAAAGCCAAGCAACAACGAGACAGCTGGGCAGGTCACATCTACGTATAATTAGTAACTATATTGAGTACTAGCTGATTTCGATGATTTAGCTGACTTCGGCTGCACCAAATAGGTTATTACCGGTTTCAATTGTATTTTTAAAAGCGAAAATTTTTAATAAGACTAAAACCCGATAGCAACCATCCCTACGGTTTCCCATTGTGAATTCAAACTATCAAGGGACTCATTCAAACATATACCCAGATGGCATGTAAGAAATCTTTTAATAAAAACTAACCTACATGTATTAGTGGCGGTAATAAAAAAAAAGCTTGAGGGGTCTATGGACCACCGGTTAGAACGAAATTCCTTTCCCTTTTTTGTAGACGTATCATAACTATCGTCTACTTGTATTAAAACTTTTTCACACTCCATTCTATTGAAGAAAAATATAAATATGAAAAAGTTATGAGCATCGACGCGTCAACTGTCACTTGCCTGTAACTATTCGTCTAAGAGCTAGCAACGGTTTTGAGAGCAAATTTTAATAAGCCAGTTTTTTATATATTATTTTTATAGTTATTTATAGTTATTTTTATATTATGTTCCTCCAAAAAACGTGCGGGCAACCTGGCTGCCGGTAAACGTTGCGTTTATTTGTGCATATTGGACAGACAAACAACAATATTTATTTTTAAAGAATTTTAGAACGTTTTGTTTTTCATTAAATTTGAAGCGCTACTAAAACATGAAATTATTATAGCCAGACATTTTTGTTTTTAACAATAATGTGCCCGATGCTATTTTTTGTAAATAAAAAAAGTATGTTCAAACCACGTTAAGATAGCTGTAATTTTCAACTTATTTTATTTAGACATAAAAGAGGTTAAATTAAAAATAATATGTATAGAATAACTTAGCTATAGCTATAGTTTAGCGCAACACTGGCTGTATGATAAAGATAGCGATAATTGTGGCAGCGCCTGTTATAGACGCACGTATTCAAGATGACGTAAATCCCGTCATATGTTTACGTTTATTGTTGTTTTTCATTGTTTACGGTTAAATCTTAATATAAATAATGGTTAATAAAATGAAAATGAAATGAAATATTCTTTGTAATGGAAAAAATAAAATGGTTTGAAATGAATTATTTGTATTTATAAAGAATATCATAGAGCACATTATTGTCAATAACAAAATTGTCTGACAGTGATAAATTCATGTTCTAATAACGTTTAAAAAGAAAGTTTTACTGAAAAAAAAATATTTTTTTCATTATTTTAAAATCAATATTTTTACCTCTAAAGGTGTGATTCGTATTAATAAACACAACATTTACTGGCAACCAGGTATCTACGTAACTCCAGGTAACGTCATACTTCTACATGGACCGGATTTTACCTTCACCCTGACATATACAAGTTTTATAGAACACAATTCTCAAACTGAATATAGCTAGCTGTATACAAAGGTAACTAAACAATTGAAAGACACACAATTCAACAAAAATAGTATAAAGGAGGTGATCTTAGAACAGCAACATCTATTCGTAGATTCATATAAATATTAAGATAAAATCAAAAACGCCCCTTTTAATATTAATTTATTTCCAACAAAGTAACTCGGAACCCGACGAAGATAATGAAATAATTGATGAGAGATTACTTGACGGGTGAACGTAAATTATCTAATAATTCACAGACCCAATTAGTGTACCTGGAACTCGTCTTCATTGAATTTAAATATCATTTATAAATGTTAATAAAGTCTTTACATAGAAATATATTAATTTTATCTATGCCCGACTAATTAGGGCATTATCATTAATATTGTTTTCAAAGTTTACTCTCGCTTTGCTTGTCGAAACACACGAATTTATTATTTGTTACTACTATAATAATCCTAACTAATAGTGTAAATTCGGAAATGAGTTTGTTCGTTTGTTACGCTTTCACACCTAAACTGCTCAACCGATTATCGTGAAATTTTGCTCACACGTTGTCAGGAGTACAGAACAGTACATATGGTACCTTATATCCCAAAAAAAAGTACTGTTCCCGAGGAATATATTAAATCTTCATTAACACAAGCAAAACCGCGACCAAAAATTAGTTGTTAAATAAGGAAAATTAGCATGGTCTAAATATTCAATATTTTCAAATTATTTAACGAATTAGCATAGCTACATAACATTTACACTTCCCAGTAGAGGTAAAGTGATAACCTTAAAATAGAGGATAAAGTTACAGGTATATGATAGTGGACGTTACTTTGCACTTCCGTCTGGAATTGATTGCCCGCCGCCACGTCTCAATGCAACAAAAAACATTTGATTTTATTTGCGTGAACTATATCTGAAAAAGTTAATCTGAAATTAGTAATAAAGAGAGAGAGAGCTAAATAATAGTAACTAAAACAACAATTGGATTAACTTTTTCAGATTCAGCTCATACAAATAAAATCAAACGTTTCAGAGGTGGTAGAGCCATGCTGAAGCTATTACTGGTGTCTGCATGAATGAGTCCGCTAGCCCGGGGTAGTACCACCCTCTCGCAGAAAAACGACATAAAGTAACAGTGCTTGCATTGTTGCGGTTCGTTCGGTCAGTGAGAGCACCGGATAACCCCCCCAAACACAGGGTGGCAACGCACTTGCTACTCTTCTGGTGTTGCAAGTGTCTATGGACGGTGGTGATCACTTAACATCAGGTGACCCACCGGTTCGTTTTCCTCCTATGATATAAAAAAAGAAACTTTTCTTGTTGCGGTGAGAGGTGATAGCGGCCAATTAATTCTAGACGGAAGTGCAAAGTAACGGCCACTATATTATTTAATGATGGATATACGCGAAATAACGCCTTCTTCAAACAAATAAAATCACAGGAGTTGACTGAAAAATTACAATTAAAAAAAGACATTCCATATAAACACACTTTTCACAAGAACGCAGTCGCGGGAATCAGCTAGTTTCTAATAAACTCCACACAAACATTTCAGTACTGAACATTTTTGTCAAGAACGATTTGGAGAAAAGAAAGTACCATTTATAATATATCACGTGAGTAAAAAATTGTTACGAAGTTAAATGAAGAAAATTTCTAGATATTTCTAAAGTAGACGCGCGTAATCTTCAATGGAAACCTCAGCTTCGAGGTGGTAGACGAACTTGTAAAACTTTGTCTGCTCCTTTTGTTATAATGAATTCACTGGGAACGAAAAACTCCATTCACTATAACAAAGATATTCGTGGCCCTTCGTAATACAAATTGACTTTTAACTCTTTGACGATCAGTCGCGAATTTATTGAAATCATAACTAATCTATATACTAATATATAAAGCTGAAGAGTTTGTTTGTTTATTTGTCTGTTTGGTTGAACGCATTAATCTCGGAAACTACTGATCCAATTTGAAAAATTCTTTCGATGTTAGATACCTCATTTATCGAGGAAGGCTATATATCATCACACGAAGACCAATAGGAGCGGAGCACCAATGAAGAATGTTTCAAAATCGTCTTTTTTTCCTTTTGAGAGTTTTCGCTGGGTGTTAGCGTTAGCCCAAAGTACGCGGACGTAGTTGCGGGAACAGCTAGTCTATATATAAATCGGCAGTGAGAAAATAGTTAGGAACATCTCCCTCCTCTGATCCACAGCAGATTTTCATCGTTCTATTTTTTATCTATTTAAGAGCTTTTTTAAGCTGTTAAAATTGAAAAAAGGTTTTTTTGTCTGTATGGTCGAAGTTCGACCACCGGACGGGTATTCGTAAATAATAAATTTATATAATAAAACTTTATTATGTTTTTACTTTGATTTTGTGTTTCGTATTCTTTATACTGAATATTTGCATGGAGCGATATTTCTTTTGTGTTAGTTATTTAGGATTATTTATTATTATTTCATTACATAGTATAAAACAAAGTCCCCACCGCGTCTGTCTGTCTGTCTGTTCGCGATAAACTCAAAAACTACTGAACGGATTTTCATGCGGTTTTCACCAGTAGGTACAGTGATCCATGAGGAACGTTTTGGTATATAATTTGTCAAGGATTTTTTATAATCAGAGCGGGACAACGTCTGCAGGGCCCGCTAGTTAGTTTATATTTTATGTATCTTCATAGTATTTAGATTGAGTTTGTCTACGCATGCTGTAGGAGATTTTAAAGGTCAATGTGCCTATACATTGTTCATATATAGTGTCGATTCATATACGGTGTATTGGTCACTAGCTGTCCTTTAATCTATACTAATATTATAAAGTTGGAAGGTTTGTTTGGTTGAACGCGCTAATCTCAGAAAATAGTGGTCCGAATTGAAAAATTCTTTCAGTGTTAGATAGCTCATGTATCGAGGAAGGCTATAGACTATAATATCATCACGCTAAAACCAATAGGAGCAGAGCATCAATGAAGAATGATTCAAAATCATTTTTTTTTCTTTTGAAAGTTTCGCTGCGTGTTAGCGTCAGCCCAAAGTAACTATTCCACGTGGACGAAGACGCGAGTAGAAGCTAGCAAAAGAATAAAATGCGAATGTGTGTTTGTTAGTTACACTTTCACGCCTTAGCTACTAAACCGAAAATCATGCAATTTTGCATATGCGGTATTTTTGCATGTAATATACGTCTATTGCCTATACAGTATCAGGGTTACAGAAAAGGACAAGTTGGTGTTTTTCTAAATACGTCTAAGTCTAGCTACCACCTTCTGAGTTGAAAATCTGTCGCCAACCACCTGTTGGTGTATTCCGGCAGCTGCATTTGAAAGCCAGTCTCTCTAGCTTTAGCGTGTTTTCACCTTTAACCAAATCGTAATTTACCATCAGATCAGAATATGGACAAACACTAAATTTTATTAAAAATAAAAAAATGCAGTAAAAAGTATTTTTAACGCGAGATAGGTCATTAATTCCCGAACAGTCTTAAACCGTAGGGATTTAAATTCCATATAAACGAATGTAGACCTCTTGAGGCACAGGTCAACAGACTCTAGGCAGTATAAGTTTAAAAAAAAAACCGTATTTATTACAAATTTTGAAAAACTTGAACAACCACAAATTATGTAATGTAAAATTATATTTTTTTAAAAGTGCCTACATATTTAAATACATTATCCGCCATTTTGAGATTTGGGTCTTAAAAGATCAGTCGAGGGATAAGCAAAAACTAGTCAGTTATTTGTTTAGTATATCCGAAATAGACAAAATTCAAACTGACGCTAGATTGTTTTATCGTTATTTTGTTTTATATTACCATTTTACCTGTACTAAATCCCGAGAAAAGTAGTTTGAAAATTTCTGGCACCTAAGATTTAACGTGTAATGTGTATTTACAAAGATACATATCCAAACTAAGTCACGGGCGAATGCTAGTAATACATAATTATAGGGTGGGAATGTGATGAGAAATTTGATAATTAAAAGTACTATAAAACATCGCGCTGTAGTAAAAATGTAATGGTAGAAAATAGAACTGAGAACCCAATAATATTTTAATGAGTTATGAAAAGTGATATTTCGGAGAATTGCAGCTGAATATATTCAAGAGAGAACTTACTCTTGATTTTTAAATATAGTTTAACATTGAATTTTTTTTCTCGAACTGACTACTCTATTGGCCTGACTGGCCTTCACAGCTTCACCGGACTACTAAGGCCAGCGCTTGAGGCACTTCGCCGCTTGGCAACAAGCTCACCGCGAATCTGTCTAAGCTAAAGTAAGCTATTCATACATATAAGAATTCGTAATACACCATGTGTACCGGTATATTTGTCTCACGAATTCAAACATATATTTCGTATCTGACAATTGGGCTAATCTAAATTATATAACACAGTTCGAAAAAAAATCGAATATTAACCTCTGGCCAATACAATCGACAGTATGAACAAAATATGTTACTTAATTAAATTTCTCGGACGCTTTACGGTCGTCAAAATAGAACTCAAATGTAATATCAAGACGGACAATCAGTCATCGTCCGAAGTAATATCTAGGGACTCATCTGGGAGATAAAGCTTGTGAATTAAGCCCCTCAACTCTGACCTTTCACGTCGCAGGTACAACTCGAGTCTTAGAATAGGATTATGCTGGTTTATTTGTCTTTCTTATTTGATTTCAATTACTTAACACAGAAAACACGTTAGATTAATTTATATATATAAAATTTATATATATAAATGGTTTAGATTCACAATTGGACGCGGTAGGTGGCGCTGCGGTTTGATTCTAGGATTTTTTTTTTAATTATCAGGGCATAACACCATCTGCCGGGATCGCTAGTTTTATTATAAACTAGCAGTACCCGCAGTTCCGCACGCGTTTTTTTTTTTAAATTGTATTAAAGAAATTTAAAATTCTGAGACCATGCAGAATTATAGAAATGCTCTTTGAAAACAATTATAAGTACAACACGCACGTCACTTATAGTAACATGTAACATATACATTAGATATATAAATACTAACAGTGTGTGAAATGAGGGTTATCGTCAACAGCATATTTGGAACCTTAACCCACCATATAACTACCTCAGTGCTCACTTATACAGTATAAGGACCTAATGAAACAATGACTTAAAGATATTATTATAATGATATAATATGTCCATTTTGTCAATAAGTAATACGTTTATGATCTAATGTCTTATTAGAAAGACCCCTTCTATCTTCAAAATTACTATTATTGATTATAAGGTTGAATTGAAAACACCGAATGAGCTGACTGACGTCTTGAAATCTTGCATAAATATAAATCAAGACATGATACTTGATATACGTCTAAGCAGTTTTTAATAATCGATAATTTAAATAGTACTACTCATTGAACTTGATACAATAGTCTTATATGTTACTATAGTTATTGAGTAAAGAAGACAAAAGCGCGGTAATTAAAAAAATTGGCAGCCAAAATATCCAAAAAGACAATGTAATTCATATTACATACATAGATACAGATATATGAATTTCAATTACATTTATGCTTGGAGTCCAGTACAACGCACGTCTTACGTACATGTTTACACTGAACAACATATTTTTTATTAAATTTCATGCGGACGAAGTCGCAGGTTACAGCTAGTCTAAAATAGAATAACCTAAATGATTTCCTATAAAATCAGCTATCTACCGGTCGAAGTCCCGTAAAAATCGGTCTAACCATTTCGGAGATAACACTACGGCCGAAGCCACGGTTAACAGCTAGTCTAAATTAAAAAAAAACTAAATTACTTGTCATGATGTCCGCTATTTGCCGATGAAAGTCCCATGAAAATCAGTACAACTGTTTTGGAGATAGCATTGCTGACGGAGCCGCGATTAACAGCTAATCTAAATTAAAATAAACTAAATTACTTCTTATAATATCCGCTATCTGTCGGTGAAAGTTCCGTAAAAATCGGCCGAACCATTTCGGAGATAGTACTGCGGGCGAAGCCATAGTTAATAGCTAGTCTAAATTAAAGTAGCTTAAGTAACCCGCTGTAATTCCAGCTATCTGGCAGTGAAATTCATGTTAAAATCGGTCCAGCCATTTTGAAGATTACCCGGAACAAAGAGACAGATGGACCGACAAAAATGTTAAAAATTGCATTTTTGTTATCAGTAGCGTGTATACTTTCATACCCTATCAGTTTTTATTTTTTTTTTATTTTAATATTACATACAGATATTTCATTTTTATTATATGTTGTATAGACTAGTTGTACCACACTGTTTAAAAATTTGGAATGACTATCGACGCAGGTAGATAAATTTGAAAAAATCTGTATAAAGGACAACACGGAACATAGACATTCACAGTTCGGCCACTCTAGATATTGCTCAGTTTTCATCAGACGATGAACTTGCTTTCGACCCTGACACTTTCGCCCCGCCAAACGTCTCGCCTGCCATTTCTTTATGGTGCGATGTATTGTTTGGACTACACTTTGTATGGAAATTACTCCGCTCCCAAAGGTCATAGCGTGATGTTAGTAACCTATAAACT
This sequence comes from Antheraea yamamai, assembly GCA_036509395.1. NCBI lineage: Eukaryota > Metazoa > Arthropoda > Insecta > Lepidoptera > Saturniidae > Antheraea > Antheraea yamamai. The sequence goes on along the minus strand of AP028435.1, from coordinate 2,082,863 downwards.
TCCACAATAAATATAACTATTGAACGAGAAACGAATTTTTCAATTTTGATTGGTAGTTTCTGATATACGGCGTTCAAACGTTTTCAACGTTTCACCTCAGTGTGAGACTGATAATGCTAAATGACAATACGATGATGTCAGCACGCTAGAATCAGAAGGCAACCGGTTCTCAAGTGCAGCTGTCAGAACATATGACAACAGATATTCAGCTTGAACCCTCAAGGGTAGTAGCTAGCCAAGAGGAACAAGTTCTACTTCGTGGAAAATTCTGGCTTATTTTCAAGGTTTTGAACTTATATCGATCGACATTGTATCCTGAAAGTTTCACCACTAGGATACACTAAAGACTAAGCCACCTTCGCTTCAATAGCCTAATTCGCCTATTTATTTATTCAGTTGGCAGGATGAGAGCTATCTTAATAAACAAACGGTATCCTGATCAGGTAAACAGACTCAATAAATAATGCCGGTTCATGTTGTCCCTCAGACGGTACACGGGCGAGGTACCTACGTGCCATCGGATTACCTACAGGAGATGGTAAATTAAATTACGAGACACGTAATGCAGTGGAGTGGACTGGCCCGTAATTCCTATTATCGTAGTGGTTAAGTAAACATTAGGCCATTATGAAGCGATCACGGTGATTATCTATAAATATATTATGAAAAATTTTGATAAACTTGATAGTTTCGTCAAAAAAATGAGAAAATATTATAAATTATATTTTAAAGTTCAATAACTTCGAAACGCGTCGGTTTATCAAAAGAGTATAGATATCTTTTTGTAGAGCGTTCAATTTTATACAAGAAAATGATTTGGTATAAGCCTTTTTGATGAACCATTAAAGAGTTATAAAATTCTAAACTCAAAAAAACAAGCTTTCTTATGTTAATCATACGGGAAATTGAAATTTACCAAGTGGGATATCTTAATATTAATATTAAGAGCTGTGGCTTTCACAGGATTTTGTTTTTCATAATTTCCAACAAAATTGTCGATATAAATATGAGAAGAAAAAAAATTTCTTTAGTCAGTCTAATGTTCAGATGATTTAATTAATAACTGTTCTTGTAAATAAGCAGCTAGTTATACAATAAAGTAACAGACATATAATAGGTCTTTACCTATGAAATTGCCGTTCTGCAGTACTGGCCATTTCAAATGAAAATAATTTTTGTTTGGCTAAAAATTCTAATTTCAAATTAATTTTATTTTAAAAACATGGAATTCTTTTTCCAAAAGTAGTCATTTGTTTATTGATTAGTGTTACATTTTCATCGCATTTCAATCCTTTTTGTCATAATGGATACATTAAAAATTCGAGTAATTATGGAATATGAGTACCGTCGTGGCAGCAACGCGGCACAAGCGGCACGCAACATCAACGACGTTTACGGAGCTAACACTACAAACCAACGCACCACCTGTTATTGGTTTGCTCGCTTCCGTTCTGGGAATTTCGACCTGTAAAATGAACCTCGCGGTCGTCCGAAGACTTTGGTCGACAATGACGAATTAAAAGCGATTGTGGAAGTTGATGATACACAATGTACGGCTGAATTAGCAGCAGCTTTCGACGTTAGTGTCAAAACAATATTGGTCCATTTGCGTCAAATTGGCAAGGTAAAAAAGCTTGACAAATGGGTGCCCCACGAACTCAATGATCGCCAGCGCGAAGTATGCGTCGAGACGTGCCTTGCACTGCTCAACAGACACAGAAATGAAGGAATTTTGAACCGCATTGTTACCTGCGATGAAAAATGGATTCTGTTTGATAACCGCAAGTGCTCAGCAAGTTGTTTGGATCCTGGTTCAGCACCTAAACAATGCCGTAAGCGAAAACTTACCCCTAGAAAAGTGATGGTCACTGTTTGGTGGTCTAGCGCCGGTGTGATTCATCACAGCTTCTTACCAAACGGGGTGAGCATTACTGCAGATATGTACTGTGAAGAACTGAACACAATGATGGAGAAGCTGGCACATCTCCAACCAGCATTGGTCAATCGCTCATCTCCGCTGCTCCTGCACGACAACGCGCGACCTCATACTGCACAGCAGACGGTCTCCAAGTTGCAAGAACTGGGGTTGGAAGTTCTCCGTCATCCGCCCTACTCACCATACCTTGCGCCTACAGACTACTACTTTTTCCAGAATTTGGATAACTCCTTGGCGGGAAAAAAATTCAATACCCGAGAGGCAGTACAAAATGCCTTTGAAGAATTTGTTGCCTCCCGTCTAGCTGATTTCTTTAAGAAGGGCATCAATAAACTGCCACTGCGTTGGCAAAGATGCATTGATTGCATGGGTGATTACTTCGATTAATACAAATAAAAAATACATGAAAAAAATTCGTTTAAATTTTTTCTTACAAAACGGCAATTTCATAGGTAAAGACCTAATATTTCACCTTATGTGATGTATTCACTACAGCCTATAATTTATCTCAAAACATATCGCAGTTCAAAGTAAGAATAGAATTTCCAATTATTTTAATATACATAAAACCCAGTAAAATTATTATTTTTCACTGTTATTTCACAGGTCACATATAAAAACCGGCTTTTTACATATTTTGAAAATACGAAAAAACACTGTGTGGTTTTATAAAACAAAGGCGAAAGTAAAACTTTTTTTCGGATTGTAGGTATTTAACTAAGCATTTTCGGGAAATTATCCGATTTGTGGTATTAAAATCGCGTTTTAAATATTAACTTAATAATTGGAAAATGGGAATGATAATGGGAAATCAATAGTAGACAGGATATCCTTTAATTTAACAACAACATTTACATCGATACACTAATCAAAACACACAAACACTGCGGATCACTTACACGAATGAATGAGAACATAAATGCTACCCGGTTAGTTGATTGATAGCCAATTGATCTTGGCTACACTCTCGAGCACCTTTCACTATACCCTAAATCCGCAGCCGACATGCGATAGATGAACGAAAAAATTTGAGGGGATGGAAAAAAGTATTACTTTAAGTTGTAACCTATGCAAACGTGAACTGAAAATGTGGAGTTAAGTAAGAGGGAGTGTTGGGAGAAAATAGAATAGAATACAGAGTTGTCAGAGCCCGCAAACTCCGATGACTACCCTAGGAAACGTCGCATACGTCGTACGGATAGACGACTGACGACTATGTCGACTCGCCACTGACTCGCGCGTAGTACTGGACGCAGCAATGGGGCCTGAGTATCTCGACTCGCGCGAGTCGAGAGTCTCGCTCATTGCACGCGTTTTACGCGCGAGTTAGGAAACGTGCCGCACCATCTGGACGGGATATATGTATCTCTAGTATCTCCGGTACGCGCGAGTATCTACGCGCGAGGCGACTCGCGCGTAAAACGCCTCATTTGGACAGGCTCTAATAATCCATCTGCAATAAAAGTAAAAGACACTCAATCGTCTACGTAGCCGGTCTATTTCGTATTTGTCAACAATATATCACTGGTTAATATGTATATTTACAGTAAAATATATACAAGTATTATATACACCATCAAATGGATACACGTTTCAAATCTCCCGAGCCGTGACGTGCTTCAATGTGATTCCAACAGACATCACACGCTCTGAGTATTGCCACAGATAAGATAAAACAGCTGATGTACTTACGTTAATTCTTTGCAATCTATTGGAATACAATTATAATACAATTGGAGTGTGCCTTTCTAATCTCCGAAACAGTTGAACTGACTTTGAACTGACTTTCACAGGCAAATAGAAGGACTTCAGGCCAATGATATTATAACTAAAAAACTGTAGATAGGTTATAAGCGCTTTGACAGCACCTTGTTAAAACTTGGCTAGCTAGCTTATTTTTGACAGCTGTCCCGTTAATCCGCCGGGATCTAAGTAACATATAACTATTTCTTTTTCACCACCGATATCGAGAATATGCCATCTTACTTTCACATTTTATCTATGACAATATGGGATTACAATATTACTTTACGTATGTGTGCGTTAACGTGCCATTTGTTTTGTCAAAATATCATGTAGGTAACGTACCTACAGCTTTTTAGTTATAATATAATTGCTTCAGGCTATATAAAAGTGCGCTTTTACATAGGTTTTAATCAATTATAATCAACTTAAAGGTTCTCTTCCAATTTATTTGTTTTTTTTATTACAAACTAGCTACCCGCTCCGGTCTTGCAGAAATATGCCAACAAAGAAAATGAAACCAAATCTTCCTTTTACAATTAGGACCATATAATAAAATAAACTGGAACTTCATTCTGTCAATATTTTTTGAATATGTTCCTGCTGTTTGCTGTCTTATTCATTCAATCACTTTTTATATAGAGATTTTGTAACTCAAATTGTTCACTTTTCCCGTAGAATTTTTCCAAAGTAATTGTAATTCAGTCGACACCTCAATGTTATTAGCAACGCTTTCAAGTGCTGTTACTAAAATAAAACATGTCATTTTTTGTTTACTTAATTTACATTTATTTATTTACGCATTTACCTTCTAATATGATTTTATATCTTCAAAGATGTGCAAAAGTTCTACAGTGCCCAAATCGCAATCAATTAATCAAGGGAATGAACTTCCTTTCGGCTTCTTTTTCTTTATGAAACCAGTATATGTGCGGCGCGGTGCGGCGAGGTATCCTGAATCCACACTTTAATCTTTATTTCTAACTAGCTTCTGCCCGCGACTTCGTCCGCGTGGAATAGTTACTTTGGGCTAAAGCTAACACGCAGCGGAAGCTCTCAAAAGAAAAAAAAACGATTTTGAAACATTTTTCATTGGTGCTCCGCTCCTATTCATCTTAACGTGATGATATATAGCCTATAACCTTTCTCGATAAATGAGCTATCTAAAACTGAAATAATCTTTAAAATCGGACCAGTAGTTCCTGAGATTAGCGCGTTCTACCTACTAAACAAACAGACCTTTCAGCTTTATAATATTGTAATAGATTACTACTCTTCTATAGTACTTAATTCCAGCCGTCATTCAAATTACAATAACTTTTGATAGAGTGGACCGATTTTAATGAAACAAAGACTAAGTTACTCCTGAGGATATACTTTAAGATTTTCTTCTGAGTTTTTATTGTGAATTCAGTATTTTAGCAGTGATGTGTGTTCATACAAAAATACAGACAGACAGATATTTCTAAATATTTTTTTTTGTTATAGCAGTCAAACGAACAGGTGGGTCTCCTGATGTTAAGTGATCACCACCGTCCATAGACACTAACAAAACCAGGGGAGTCGAAAATGCGTTGCCAGCCTGTGTTTGGGGGAAAGGGAGGAGAGAAGAGGGGAGGTGGGCCTCCGGCGCTCTCACTGACCTAACGAAACGCAACAATGCAAGTTACTGTGCACAGTGCGCAATAGTGCACTGTTACTTCACGTCGGTTTTCTATGAGAGGGTGGTACTACCCCGGGCGAGCCGACCCATTCGTGCCGAAACCAATAATAGCATCAGCGTGGCTCTACCACCTACAAAATGATCGAAATGTATTCTATTACTTATTCCTAGACACCTGCAATAATTTTTTTCACGAAAATCGAAAAACTACTGACACGTTTGTTTTACATTCTTATTATATGTATAGATATTGGTTGTTGTGTCGAGTGAACTAGCTCAGTTATATGATTTGTGTTGTAACTCTCAATTCCAAATGAATATGTATTAACAATACAGTTTATGTGAGACTGAATGTGACATTAAATTCTGTGTCTCGTTATTTAGATTACTTATTATGAGAAACTGAAGCACACAGTCACATGTGCATTATTAATATCATGAGTGGTTATATACAAATACATTACTTAAACTGAGTTTTTTTATTTACATATTTATAATTAGACAAACACTAATGCCTGGTTTCAGAGGTACTTTAATTGTAGTTTATCTATTCAATAGCGTTATCGGTTCGATAACTTGTCAAATTGCGTTTCTGAACACACAATCATACGATAAATGTCCGCAAAAACTCAACTGGCCATTTGACAGTTTACCTTATGGATAACTTTGTCAATAACTATTGGTAGTTAACCGAGTATCTCAGAAACCGGATATTAGTGGCATAGTTTGGGAAATCTGCCTCGACATTTGGATGTTTTTAATTCGACTTAGATTTTAAGGCTGGTCTCGTTTTGATCAATTCTCACGGACAGCCTCGTAAGTTTGAAGCTGAGCTTCCGAAATCAAATGGCTAATTAAAGATTTAAGAGGATAAAAAATAACTAGGTTCTTTAAGCTTTCACATAATTTTAATAAAAATAGCAATAAATGATCGTGTTTTTTCAGGAAATTGTTTTGATATCTTTTAATTTCTAACCCTGGAACGTATCCTTTATATTTCTTCAAAATGTTACTCCATGTTAGTGGCATAATTAAGTAACTATTCCCCACAAAAAAGGAGAATTACTGTATTAATAATCGGAAAGTGAAATGGAAACTTCTCTTATACCTGGATTCTTAGTTGTACAGATCCAAGAGACAATTCTGTTGCTTAAATTTGAATTTACGTTAAACTTTTTATAGGATGGCTTTGAAATTCTGATCGGCAACCTTTTTGCGCGACGAAACACTTTGGGGATAAACATTGTGTCGTGTTGAATGTTTCAAAACACCGGTTCTCGTCCGATCACCGAAGTTAAGCAACGTCGGGAGCGGTCAGTACTTAGAAAAGTGACCATCTGGGAAAATTGCGTGTCGTTTATTGGTATACTTTTTTAATTAAAATGTTTCCCTATAATACTCAAGTTTCACTTCTATCATATTGCAAGTTTCTTGTCACAAAAAAAATTGTAAATTTTTAGCCTCCCAGTACCATTCACAATCTTTTCATTCACTTTTTTTAACTTTTATCAACAAAATCTACCAATCGGATACAATAGTATATATATATATATATACTAGCGGACCGGGCGGACGTTGTCCTGCCTTGAAAACAAAAAAAATCCTAAAAGTCGATCGCAGCGCCACCTGCCGGGTCCAATTGTGAATCTAAACCATTCTCGAATCTCCACGAACACACACAAAAAATTTCATCAAAATCGGTCCAGTCGTTTAGGAGGAGTTCAGTCACATACACACGCACACAAGAAATATATATATTAAGATATATATATATATATATTACAAAATAAAGCTATGTTCGGTAATTTGAAACAATAATAGAAGCAAGGAAATGCAGCAGGAGGTAATTCGGTCGACAAACTCGAGCGACCTTTACTTGACATTTTCACGTTGAGTGCACGTTAATATGTTCCTCTCGTCTCACCTCAAAGGTCACTCTCATTAAAACTGTTTTAATTCTCTCACCATGACGTATAACACAATTTTATTGTAACGAAATTAGATACAGTTTCGTCGTTCGCCTCAATCAACCGCGATGACGGATCTGTCTAATTATTCCAACCATAAACATAAACAACGTAACCTAATTAATTGTAAACAACACATGCCAGTTTCTGTGTATCTGACTTTAAATTAACATTGCTCCCACGTAACATTTCGCTCCTTTTTCTACCCCTTGAATTTCTGAAGCCAGTAGATTTTTTAGCATTGGTATCACACTCCACGCAATCTCTTCTGATGTTAAATGACCATATCAAATCACTACATCTCCACGACTTTTGGTCACTTAAGTACTTAACTTAACTTTTTAGAACGAAATACAATTTCATTATATTTAAAGCTTTTATCTGGGAAATGAAATGTAATGAGATACTGTAAGAAACGATTGTAGGTGGTAGAGCCATGCTGAAGTTATTACTGGTTTCAGCATGAATGGGTCGGCTCGCCCGGGGTACTACCACCCTCTCGCAGAAAACCGACGTGAAGTAACAGTGCTTGCATTGTTGCGTTTCGTTCGGCCAGTGAGAGCGCCGGAGGCCCCTCCCAATCCCACCCCTCCGCCTCCTTCCAAACACAGGCTGGCAACGCACTTGCGACTCCCCTGCTTTTGCTAGTGTCTATGGACGGCGGTGATCACTTAACATCAGGTGACCCGCCTATAATATAAAAAAACAAGAGAGATAAATGGACGCATAGCGAAACTCGCGGATACGACTTTTATAGTATAGGTCGTTCATAAGTGTTTTCTCTAATTAAAAATAGGTCATCTAAAAGTTGCATCTTTAGTTAAATCTGAGTTATTCTTTCGTCTATTATACATACGTTTTTTGATATCTTGTCCGTAGCTTAAGGGCTTAGTATTGGGATTTGAAGGTACGTCTTACCTCTAGGCTTTGATATAGAATGTTTTGTATTTAGGAAAGCAAAATTCGACATATAAAAACAGCTGAGTAGTAATTAATTCTATCTCTCTTTGTTGTCTCATGGTTACAAGTTGTTTGGATAATGGCTAATTGTGTAAGTACTCAAATTAAGAAAGACAAAGACACGTCCATGTCCAAACGCGCTCATCAGCGATAGCCTAGACTCGTAAAACAGGCGTTAAGTCAACGAAATTGGTATTTTATTGGGCTCTCGTAAATCTCTAGTCCGTCGGCATTCCGCAATAGTGATAAAAACCTTCTTATCCTGTTAAATCTCCCTAAAGATCGTTTAAAAACCTAATTTCTTTAATAGAACCTTGGAGAGGATTTATGGGTTTTTTCGTTTTTTCCTTGATATGTCCATATAATATTTATATGAACTACATTTCACTTTCATGGTAATCAATCAAATTATTATTAATTATCATCTATACTAATATTATAAAGAGGTAAAGTTTGTGACGTTGTGAGTTTGTGAGTTTGTGACGTTGTGGCGTTGTAAGGGGTAATCTCACGAACTACTGGTCCGATTTGAATAATTCTTTCAGTGTTATATAGCTCATTCATCGAGAATGGTTATAGTTATGGTTATGTATCATCACGCTATGGCCAGTAGGAGCGGAGCACAGATGAAAAATGTTTCAAAATCGAGATGTTTTTTTTTAGAGCTTCTGCTGTGTGTCAGCGTTAGCCCAGAGTAGTAGCTATTACTACGCGGACGAAGTCGCGGGCAGGGGCTATAATCTATATACTAATATTATAAATAGGTAAAGTTTGTGAGTTTGTGACGTTGTAGGGGGTAATCTCAGGAACTACTAAACCGATTTTGAAATTTTTTTACTAATATAAAGCCACGTTATTTATGAGTGTCATAGGCTATATATCATCACGCTAAGACTGATAGGAGCGGAGCAACAATGAAAAATGTTTTAAAATCGGGGTATTTTTTCCTTTTGAGAGCTTCCGCTGCGTCTTGCCCAAAATAACTATTACACGCGTGCGAAGTCACGAGCAGAAGCTATTAACTAATTATATTATCTATAATCTATACTAATATTATTAAGAGGTAAAGTTTGTGAGGTTGTAGGGGGTAATATCTGGGGAGTTGGAGAAAAATGGTCGAACGAAAACGTTTCTTACGAACGCTGCCTTAATTATAAGATAATATATATATGATTGAGTTCTAGAGAAAAGTTGTAGCTTGATAATGCCTATTACCGCCCAACGAAGTGGGCACGGGTCGGCTAGTATATAAATAAAATTAAAATGTCTGGAATAATCTCCGAAACGACTGAACCAAATTAGATATGAATTTAACCGGAGACGATTTGAGTACTTATTATTGAAGCTGCATATCATTAAAATATTCTACATTGTTGCTGCTTAGCCACTGCTTAGTAGTGACAAAATTACAATGAAAAAATAAACAATTTTAAGTAGGATAAGAAAGGACACGTAGAATAGTCGGTCTGGAAGACAATGAAGATATATAGAACTCGTAAAATTATATCCAATTACATCGAATTAATATATCGCAAGGTTTTTCACAGCATATCAAGATTTATTTTTCGATTTTCGATTTAGATCTATTTATTCTTTTTAGTATTCGTTTTAATTAAATGTTTTGATTCTGTTATTTGTGTGATCCATAATTTTTTATTTTGAATCAAGGTGTATTTTGTGTGCTTGAATTGTAAATCGTTTACTATATTTTATCGTATTTTGTAGTATAACAAACTCCAGTTTATTTTATTTATAAAAGACGCAACGAACAGGCAATTAATTGGTCGTTATACAAATAAATACAGTTCTGGGAATGAAAGGTGGATTCAAAAAAACTATATTACAGTTTTGTGAACATCCGACCGGCACTAACGCGACTCACTGGAACTAACTGGAACGCAGCTGTTGAAATGCGGGCATTGTTCTATTGTGAAATGGGAAACATTGTTTTCCCGTTTCTCTTTTTTATATCAACATAGCAAAATGGCCTTCTCGCTATTAACTCGACAGATGATTCGAATCAAAACAACTTAAAAGACTGAACGTATTCGCAATTAAAAAAAACATATTAGAGGGCTTCCATAAATTACGAGAGGCGTTTTTTGAGGAGATTTTAACCCCCCTCCCCCCTAAACCACCCGTGAGATTGGTCTCGAACCCTCTCCCCCATTCCCCAATCTCACTCGAAATCTTTCAAAGTTTGTATTTTGAGTACAAATACGTTGGATTTATTAAAAAAAACGCCATTTGCTATATTATTTTTACTATTATTACATTTAATTATAATTATTATTCAATTACGTCTTGCAATATCAATACTAAATAACTTTACATCTATTCACGGATTTTAATATAGAGACGAATTGTGTCAGACTTCGGCATATTTTAGTATAGAAATATGTTTTACTTTGGGTTAACCTGATTTTCACACACTATGTCTGTTCAAAGAAATTACTTCCCTTTTCCACATGAATTTTAGTGAGATTCGACTTGACTCCCTCCCCTCTCTAAACCTCTCACTTAATTAGTGGACGCCCCTTAGTAAAACCGGTAATAGGGTGTTACGAAATCGAAACCGAAAACCGAAAATCGGTATTACTGGTTTTCTTTCAATGCCATTTCTTATAAATCATATTTTATGCTCCAACACGCTGTGCACCCAGTCGTCTTTATTCAAATTGAACAGTCTGTATAACGCTGTCGATTGAGCATCCTATCTTTATGTTTGCTCTCGACGGATATTGGAATCGTATATATGAATTTGTACTGTACAAGAAGACATTCGTCATAAGTTAAAATCTTATATATCTTTGATAATAATGTAAATGTAGCATGTCCGTGCTTTTTACATTTTTGTCAAATAAATTGTTGAAGGTGTCTTGGAATAAGTAATAAAATACATATCACTATTGTATATCCAAAACTGACAGAGGTTTAATTATTTGCATTGTTTTCCTATTTTGTTTAGTTTTAAACAGCTCTCTTGGTCCGAACACGGGATAGTCCCGTAGTTTTTCATTTGGCGTGCCCCCCTGCCCTTAAGGCAGGGAGGTTGGTGCGCGCCCCCCTCAGGCCACGGAATGGCCCTCACTAATAATTGGATGTTAGGACTACGGAACGATTTTCTTGCGAATGGATTCGACGAAAACGCCGTCGACGCGATTCTCGCGCGTCATTATTCCCCGTCCTCGGAGGACGTGCAATATGTACCCCGCGTGGCAACAACTAATATGTTCGCGCCCCTCGATTCGCTTGAGTCACCGCTGAACCAGGCGGATAGAGGTCAGTTGCCGAGCTCCAGCTCGGAGGCCGGCTCCGTGATGGAGCTAGACACAGTCGCACCCGCCGCGTCACTTACGCCCACGATTTCCACGTCCGCGTCTACCGCGCCTTCCGTGCTAGACAAAGACAATGACAGCGAGAATTTTAAAGTCGTGTCACATCAAAAGCGTAAACAACGCTCTCGCCCCGCGTCGCGCTCGTCGGACTCGGAGTCGGGTACCGGACGCCCGGCCGAGAAACTAGTTCGGAATGTAGATGGCGCTCGAGCGCCTGCCACGGCTACATCGGCAGCCGATAAACCGCGCTCGAGCAGAGCTAACTCGCTCTCGCAAGTCGACGCTACGAATTCCGTAGCGGTGACTAAGAAGCCCCGCCCACCGCCTCCGATTACCATTCAGGACAAGTCCCAGTGGATGTCCATCTCAAATAGACTAAAAGTACTCAAAATTAACTATACGTCCGCCCTAAATACCCCAGCGGGTATACAGGTTAAGGTCCCATCCGTTAACGACTTCCGCCAGCTAACAAAATTCCTTCGGGAAGCTAAGTTAGCCTTTTTTACTTTTACCCTTGAGGAGGAACGCCTCCTCCGAGTAGTGCTTCGTCGCGTTCAGGCCGAGATCTCGGTCGAAGACGTGATCGCATCCCTTAAAGAGAAGAATTTCCCCGTTAGAGAGGTACATCGGATGTACCATCCGCGCACCCGCAGGCCATATAACATGGTATTAGTTATTTTAGATCGTTCCGTGGAGGGTAAGGCTATTTTCAGCCTGACCTCTGTGTGCAACCTCAGCGGCATCACCGTTGAGTCCCCCCGGAAGACCCATACCCCGTCGCAGTGTCACAACTGCCAGAGTTACGGCCACTCGGCACGCAACTGTCATCTCCGCCCTAGGTGCGTCAAGTGCCTGGGTGATCACTGCACAAAGGAGTGCAGGCGCACACCCGACACCACCGAGCCCCCCAGCTGCGTGTTGTGCGGCAACGCGGGTCACCCCGCGAACTATCGCGGCTGTCCCCGCGCACCGCGCACACAACGCCCCCGCCAGGCGCGACAGGTGCCTAGGGCGTCTGTGGTCGCCGCCCGCCCTCCGCCTCCTCCTCTCATGTCCGTGGAGGCCTTCCCTGGCCTGCCGGGTGCCTCTCGCGCCCCGGTAGCGCCCGCATCCACTCCGCGCGTGCCACCCTCTGTGCCGCGCGCACCACAACCCGGGCGGGCCCCTCTGGCCCCCTGGGCTCCCCAGCCCCAGGCTCCCAAGCCTCAGGCTCCCATCCCACAGGCACGGCCGGCACGCGCCGCGCCAGCCTTCTCTATGGGGCTCTCTGAAGTGAACTGGATTTTCCAGTTATTCCGGGAGCACGATTTGCAGGAAGTCCTAACCTTCAACGCAGCTTTCCAGGCGGAGGAGGACTTGGGTAAGCTCAACGTGCTCGCGCAATACCCGAGTATTGCTGCGACATTACATCGCATCGCCCGCTCACAAGATCCAATTTCATGTAAATAAAATTCGCGGCTATGAATAGGATAAAACCGCGCGGTCTATCTCTTTCGTTTTTTAACGCGAGATCTCTTAGGACACAGCACGATCTAGTAGCTGCCTTCTTGCGCGATAGACAGATAGACGTTTTCCTCGTCCAGGAAACGCTTCTAAAACCTAAAATGCGAAATCCTAGAATCGCGAATTATAATATAATCAGAAACGACCGTGTCGCCCGCGGGGGTGGCACCTTAATTTATTATAGGCGTTCATTATATTGCATGCCGGTAGATCCGCCCGCTCTGACTAATATGGAAGTGTCAGTGTGTAAATTAGGTATGACTGGTCATCCGTCCATTATATTAGTGTCCGCGTACCTCTCACCGAATAAGCAGTTGTTAAAAACCGATTTGCAAGCGTTGCTTAATTTAGGAGACTCAGTCATTATAGCGGGGGACCTCAACAGCGGGAACGTTATCTGGAATAGTCCGAGAACCTCTCGTAACGGGAGGATACTCGACGAACTAGGTAGGGTTCTCGCGTTTGACGTCATAGCCCCTCCGGAACCCACCCATTATCAGGATAACTGCCGTCCGTCAGTTTTAGACATAGCTTTGTTAAAAAATATCACGCTTCGGGTACGACTCATACAAGTCGTACACGAACTTGACTCGGACCATCGCCCGGTCGTATTACAGTTAGGTTTTAACTCAGACTTCACCCCTCCGTCGGTTAGGGTGGCTGATTACGCGAAACTCGCTCGTTATTTTAAAGAAAATTCTTCGTCTAGCAATTTAGACAGGGTTCCGGACGTGTTGGTGTCTAAAGCCGACGCGGATTCGGCTATCGATTCCCTGGTCGACTATCTCCAGACCGCCGTCAGAGAGACCTCGAAAGAGGTACAAGCGGCGAATGATCGCCGTTTTATACTCCCTGACGACGTGAGAGCGTTGATTACGGAAAAGAACGCCGCGACTCGAGCTCACGACGCTTACCCGTCTACAGAAAATCGCGACCGTTTACGCTTATTACGTAAAATAGTCAAATCTCGTATCTCTGAAATTCGGGGCGACAGGTGGGACAGACTTCTGGAGGATCTCCGGCCGTCCCACCTGTCGTACTGGAAACTCTCGCGAACTTTAAAGTCGGATCTCACTACTCCGATGCCTCCTCTCGATAGAGGTTCCGGATTGCCTCCTGCGTTCGATAGCATAGATAAAGCGGAATGTCTTGCCGCGAGTTTAGAAACACAGTGTTCACCGAACACTGATAACACTGACCCTATCCATATTGGGTCGATCGAATTATCGGTAGAGCATGCACTAGCGTCCCCTCCCGTGGATACCCTAACCTCAATAACTTTCGATGAAGTTTCGACCGCCATCCAGCGTCTCAAGCTTAGGAAGTCCCCAGGTCCCGATGGGATCAGGAACGAGGTACTGAGACTCCTTCCGGATCACATCATAGCTCTATTGGTCTGCATCTTCAATGCGGCCATGTCCCAGGGCCACTTTCCAGCCGCCTGGAAGAAGGCCGTAGTGATAGGCATACACAAGCCCGGCAAAAAAGCTACGCTTCCCGATAGCTATCGCCCGATTAGCCTGTTAGATACATTAGGTAAATTATACGAGCGGCTCCTTCTGAACCGTCTCCAGGTCTCGATTACAGATTTAAAATTAATACCACCTGAGCAGTTCAGATTTCGTGCCGAACACTCTTGCACGAATCAAGTACACCGCCTCACGGAGTACATTTTCTCTAATTTTAATGCCGACCCGAAACGTAAACCGAAACGCACAATTGCAGTCTTTTTCGATGTCGCCAAAGCCTTCGATAAGGTCTGGCACGGAGGGCTCATCCATAAATTATATAAATCTCACGTACCCGATAAGTTAATTCATATTATCCACGATTATCTCACTGATAGGACTTTCCGCTTTAGAGTGGATGGGGAACTATCCCTGCCCCACCCGATACGCTCAGGTGTGCCACAAGGCTCCATACTCGCGCCCTCGCTCTTCAATCTGTTCATCAGTGACCTACCTCGGTCTAAACGGGTCGAGGTAGGTTGCTATGCTGACGATACAGTTATTTACACTTCCAGCTTGCGGTCGGATTTTCTTAGGAAGCGCATCGAAAAGGCCGTTTGCACACTCGGTGAATGGTTTCGTCGATGGCGCATAGAAGTTAATCCTGATAAGAGCGCCGCGATACTCTTCGATGCTTTACGACGTAGTAATAACCTCGAGCCCATCAGGCTATACGGAACCGATATACCTTGGGCCGACGAGGTCAAATATCTCGGTGTTACATTAGATAAACATTTAAATTTCGAGTCACATATAGATAGAGTGCGAAACAAAGCCGCTATGGTCTTGGGTCGCCTCCATCCGTTGCTTTGTCATAGGAATAAGATGTCCCTCAGACACAAGCTCACTTTGTATAAGACGTGTATCCGTCCCGTGATGACATATAGCAGTCCCGTTTTTGCGCATATGTCGAAAGATAATTTTCATAAGTTGCAGGTTCTTCAAAACCGCGTTTTACGTAAAGTAACCGGTGCTTCGTGGTACGTCCGGAGAGTTGATCTACATAGGGACCTAGAGATGCCTTCTATCTGGGCATACGTAAAATCACTTACGATTAGTTATTTTGAAAAAGCGGCGAATCATCCCAGTCCGTTAGTGGTATCCGCCACAAAATACGAACCCGTACCAAACGCTGCGCGCTGTAAAAGACGTCCGCGACATATTTTTACCGACCCTCCCGATGAAATAACGGCAGTGAACGATCAGTACCAGCCTGTCTCTCCAAA
The DNA here is from genome assembly GCA_036509395.1 of Antheraea yamamai. Taxonomy (NCBI): domain Eukaryota; kingdom Metazoa; phylum Arthropoda; class Insecta; order Lepidoptera; family Saturniidae; genus Antheraea; species Antheraea yamamai. The sequence continues at coordinate 2,067,019 of AP028435.1, read as the reverse complement.
CAGAGCGTGCTCACGCCCACGCCCGCGTAACCACAGATCACGCCGCCGTGGTCTGGGGGTAAATTTCGCTCCCGCACACCAGACTAGGCCCCCCTCGGCAGCGGCTCAAGCCTAGGTCCGATCCCTCGGCGTGGAGCCCTTGAGTACGCTGCTCGCGCGATACAGTGACACAAAATCTTACATCACTGCGACAACATTACACATATCACCTCCACGCACGTGCACGCATACACGCTTACACATGCAAGTGGAAGGGTTTTATTTTTTTTTCCCTTATAAAACTGAAATAGTTTAGAATATTATCCGATACGAAATATATATAAGAGTTGTTGAGGTATGTATGCTTGGTACACATATATGTTTCAACAACTCATATATGTATGAATAGTTAGCTTAGCTTAGGTTAGCTCAGATAGGTCGCGAATTGCATGTATCAGGCAACAGCCAGAGCCGAGGTGTGCCGCGCATCCTTGAGCTAGTTGTCAAAATAAAATCGGCTGAGTGCCTTAAGCGCTCGCCTTAGTAGTCCGGTGAAGCTGTTAAGACCTTGCTTGGTCAATAGCGTAGTCAGTTCGAAAAAAAAAAAAAAAAAAAAAAAAGTTTAATTATTATATTTTATTGACGTAAAACTTCTTATGTGAGACCTTTGAAATCCTGATTGACAACCTTTTTGTGTGATAAAAAGTAGTGGGGGTAAACACTGTGTCGGTGTGTCAGGTAGAGTGTTGAAAATACCGTTTCTCGTCCGATCACCGTATATAACCCTGTAATACACAAGTTTCATTTCTATCGTATGTCTTTACGACACAACCTGTTCTTTTTTATATATTTTTTTCTTTACTACATAACATAGAATAATACTCTCCTTTTGAAAATACATATAGTAGTATCGATCCCATCAAAAACATAAATGTGAAATAAGAGCCAATTTCAATATTATAATATATTTCTTAGTTGTTGACTTCAACTGCAAAACAAGCGAGATCAAAATAGGTGGCAAGTTCAGTGCTGATATTTGTTTATAACGACATAAAATATTTTATAACAAATTAAAATATAATTTCTTCTTATAACTTAGGATAATATATTGAAGCCTAATATCTGACTTGGCTAGGTCGAACATACGAATTATTATTAATTAACTAATAAAACAATCGTGGTAAAGCCCTATGTGCGATGGTTAGTTTCTACCAGCAAGCCAAATTTTCGGAAGAATAAGCAGTTTTAGAACTTACGAGGGTTTTAATATAATTCGTATAATATAATAAAATTAATACCCAACGGTTTTTGTTAATTTACAATACTAAATCGCAGTTAATTACGTAACAGATGCGAAAGTCGACTATACTCTTAGTTATTCTTCCTGGCGTTTTCCCGGCCTGGTGCTAGGACCCGCTTTCCTAACTTTCCACTTTGCCCGGTCTTCGGCATCCTTTTGTGTGAGGTTATTCTCCTTTATGTCCGCCTTCACCACGTCCAGCCAGCCTCTTTTCGGTCTGCCGCGAAATCTTGGGCCTTGTACAGTGATGTGAAATTTGAAGCACATACGTATTGCAAGTCTCAATATACGAGTCAAATTTGACATGTTTATGTGAAATAGTTTTTAAGTTATGAGGGGCAAGTCCGGTGAAGCTGTTAAGACCTTGCAAGGTCAATAGCGTAGTCAATTCAAAAAAAAGTTATGAGGGGGACAAAAGTGGCTCCAAATGGTTCGTGTAATAAATAATACACACGGTACCGCGCGCTCGCCATTCTGTTAGCTCGAACTTCTCTTGACACGCTACCGTGTGTCTAGATCGTTTGGGAATTCGTCCTAGTTAAATCATAGAATAAAACTTTGAAACAATAAAATACAGCCTACCGCCACCTACTGACGAGTAATGGTAATAATATATACTCTCTCCGTGAAATATAACTTTCATCATGATCAGTCAAACGAAGTTGAAATTATTCCCCCGTCCCTCAAATACGTCTAAACCCCGAAATTAATGAAACTTTACAATTTAAAGACCACCCACGTACCAAATAATTAATTTTAATAACAAAGTTGAACGAACCAATTGTTAATTTAATTTTAAACGCTATTGACATCAAAGTAAAACGGTTATTAAACGTTTTATAACCTTTAATAACGTTCGACGTTTATCGGTTGTAACCGGTTTATGACGGTTCGGGATGATTGCGAGCGATTTGTTACCGACGCGTACTCGGTTTATTCCGCTTGGAGTGGATACCGCGTTATTAAATGTATATTATTAGTAATGTTACATTTATGTCATACTAGCTGTACCCGCGTCTTCGTCCGCGTGGAACCTAATGTAAAAAACAGTGACTAATAATATTATCTGAATATATTAAGTCCACTTACTTATATACTTTGTCGTTCTTAATCGTAATCGCGTCGTCATTAAAATTACAATAACTTTTGATAAAGTGAACCGATTTCAATGAAACTAAGACTGAATGTTATTTGAGGATATTTTTTATGACTTTCTTGTTGAGGTTGAATCGTGAACGGAGTACTTTAACAGTGATGCGTATTCAAGCGAACAGACAAATAGACAGACTTTTGTAAAAATGATTGAAATGTAATTTATTACTTACTATATTCTGCTCGCGACTTCGTCCGGGTGGAATAATGACTTTGGGCTAACGAACACGCAGTGGAAGCTCTCAAAAGAAAAAATAAAACGATTTTGAAACATTCTTCAACGGTGCTCCGCTCTTATTGCTCTTAGCGTAATCATATATAGCCTATAGCCATCCTCGATAAATTTGCTATTTAACACTGAAATAATCTTGCATATCGGAGCGGAACCTTACATATTTCCATACAAACTTTCATCCCCTACTTCCTATTGTTATTTTAAACCCTTCAGGGTAAAACTTTTACAAACTTTGAATGTCATATTTATTTATATCGAATGAACAGTCTAAAACATAAGTTCCAAGGTTTTAGCTCTAAAAATGACGATACTCCCATATAACTTTTCATCCCCCCTTTCAACCCCATACAACCCTTTTTACATTCTTATTATATGTATATTTTATGTCATAAGACATATGGTACTGAGATGCCCCTCATCATTTAAAATATCAAATATTACTGTTATTTTGTAGTGAAACTTCTTTTAGGACGGTGTGAATTGCATTTTATGTAACGAAAAACAGATAGCTACAAACGTATATATAGGTTATAGGCATTGATATACAGGTGGTGGTTGTAGGTGGTAGATAGGTAGGTAGGCGGTAGAGCCACGCTGAAGATATTACTGGTTTCAACATGAATGGGTCGGCTCTCCCGGGGTAGTACCACAGAAACCACCCTCTCACAGAAAACCGACGTGAAGTAACAGTGCTTGCATTGTTGCGTTTCGTTCGGTCAGTGAGAGCGCTGGATACCCAACTCCCCTCCCCCTCCCCTCTTCCCCACTTCCCCTTCTCCCAAATACAGACTGGCAACGCACTTGCAACTCCTCTGGTGTTGCAAGTGTCTATGGACGGTGGTGATCACTTAACAACAGGTGACTCACCTGTTCGTTTGCTTCTTATGATATAAAAAAAATGTCTCATAGATGACACACAAAAATGAGTGCATAATTTTGGATTATGCACTCATTTCAAATAGTCTTGCATCGCTTGCGTCCTTATAAAAACAACTTTAAATCATTCAGGTAAGGTTGAATTGCAAAATCATAAGTTTATCGCATAACACACGTATAAACACGTATGTATATTGGGCAGTTTTGCGGCCGGTTTTGAGCGTTACTTTTTTTCGAGACTGTGTGTCTTAGGTTTTTATACGTCAATGGTTATAGACTGTAAAAGAATGAGATAGAATGCGTTTCTATATAACCTTCCTATCCTCTTTTTGCGATGGTTAGAAAAATATTAAAATATTAAAAAAACTTTAGCGATTAATTTTATCACGTGAAACTGCTACCTAGTCTTTGTGAATTGTATCCGACCACAGTAAAGGCCATTAGCTAGTCCTAATGATATATCGCAGACATTATTTCAGCTCAGTGAAAAATTATGTGTAGGTCCACATAACGGAGTACCTTTTCTAAGTCGCTCTAGCTTAGAGAAGTAGTGTTGCGTGTAGTGAATAAATCTTTCTCATTTCGTTCTTCTTTGGACATTTGTGTTTCATTCATGGTTGCAAATCTTCATTATCACGTCTAAAGGTAGACATAGTAGAATATTATAAAGGCTACAGACCATTACACTTTCAGACTAAGCAGCAATTATTAATATGTACAGAGGTAACATATATATATAATGAATATCTAGGAGTCCGAAAGTTACCAAGTGTCTTTCGATCATTTCAATGTTTTTCAGGGATTTTTTGCAGCATCTCAGAATTTGTACTCCACGGCTTATTTACATTCACTTCACTTACGCATAATAGCCTAACTATATTACGTAAAATGCCACCAATATTACAAAATATAGAGTAAAATAACACAACATTATGAATAAAATATAAAAGCTACTACATGACACAGAGCCCACCAAAAACTCTCGACAGTTTTGGTTGACAGAGTCCAGTCAGTCACGAACAGACCTTCATACTAGTCGGCTGCTTGGCATCACTCAATTAGCAGTGTTAGTTATTTTTTAAGTTAAATAAATAAATCATTGAGATCGATGTTATGTAGAGGATTTATTCAATTAACTTAAATATATTTGATTTTAAACCGAACTTCGACATTTATTATAGATATGCGATAATTAGATGCGTATATAACGTTATAACAATAGAATATAACATATAGCACTATTTAATAACATAGCCCGTTATTTGTCAAAGAGTTTTGACAATCAGTAGTTAGAGAGATAACACCCAAATTTTACTCCTACCTAATTTCGCTTGAATTCAATATTATAAAATTAAAACGTGAAAAATATACATTTCGTTTTATAAATAGGAACCCTTCGGACCGTTTAATGTAAAATGGGCCGTGTAGATATTAAAACGCGACCGTAGGGCAGTTGTAACAGAGGACATCCATCACAATATGCCTACCGGCTTAAATGGGCTTCGTATCGTACATTAGGTAACAGTGGTAGACACACACTACACGCACACCACGTTACAATACATAATTACGTATGGCGTTAACCTATGCAAAATTGCAATATTCTAGTGAATAGTATTAAAACTAAAAGCTGTAGATACGCCATCGACAGCGCCTCGTTAAAACGTAGCTAGCTAGCTTATTTTTGACGGCTGCTCCGTCAATCCGCCCGTATTTAAGCAATATATTCTTTTTCACCACCAATATTGAGAATATGCTAAATTACTTCCACAATTTAACTAAGACAGTGTGACGTTACCATATTACCTTACGTATGTGTGCATTAACGTGCCATTTGTTTTGTCAAAATATCATGTAGATAAGGAATCTGCAGTTTTTGAAGTTATACTTCTTTAGGCGCGTTATGAAAAAATGATGAGAGTGAAATTTTAAGATGCGCGCGCATCTGTGACACAAAATTAACAGTATGAAGCTGTCTGCTTAACCGCTCACCTGAAGTTAGCTATAGTCAACATTTTGTTTCTTTGTATTTGTTGTTCGTATTTCTTTGTATTAAAACTTTCAATGTATTAAATACCTTTTTTTCTATTGTTAGTGTCGTTTTTTTCTACAAACGTAGATTAAGGCGAAAGATAAAATTTTTGAACAGATTGTTATCTTGTTACGCCAAAGAAGTATAACTTCTAACGCGTGTACATAAGTACACACACACTTTTTTTTTAGTTATAATATCATTGATGGTAGTAATAATTGTATGCCATGTTGGCATACAAATGTGAAGTCATAAATATTGAAACGATCTAGATCGATTTCCTTGCGCTTTAATATTTATATGTAGTTTATGAACGTCACAGAAGATTCGTAACTTCATATAAACAGGTTTATTTGCTTTGCATGTAATTTTAAATCTGTGATACAATTTTTATCTTAATAAAATGTATCTACATGCACAATATTACTAAAATATTTAATCGGATTAGCATGATGCTATATTGGTCAAAATTGCGTAAGAAGTAGCTATTTTTTTTAATAATCTGTGAAACATAAAAACGTTTACTGTAGTTTTTTGTAGTGAAAGTCACTCTTTAATGACCTTCTGCGAGGTACCTCTAACATGAGACAGCGACGTTTGGAAGTAGTTTATTTAGATCTTTGTTTTATTTTTTATTGTTACCGAGCTCATGCTCTTCCGGCTACTTTTGCTAGGGTATTTTGGTATTGTATTTACTTATGTGTATTTATGGTTTCATTTGACACTGTATTTTTTTTATTTAGGATACTGTACCTTATCCTAAGAAGAAAGAGACACACCATCATGAATTTTCCCGTAGAAATTATTATGGTACATTATTTTGAAGTGTCTCATAAAACTTAACTAATGTAACAGATAGAAAAATAATGTTTAATTAATCACTCTGCATCTAATTATGTCTTAATATACATACTAACCTTCTGGATAAAATTCTTTAAACAAAAGTGAAAACAGGACCAAGAGTCATTGCATTATTTAAAGAAATTAAAGGAGCATACAGATAGACGCAAAAAATAATGTTGTTTTATACTGTTTACTGATTTTACATAACATATTATTTATTACTGCGACTTTATTTATATAAATAACATATAAATCACCCAATAAATGTTTTTCCGCTATAGTGAAAACATTTAATATTTTATGATAAATATTCAAGATGAAAAGTGGATTACGGCCTACATTTATGGCAAATTTTGTTGCGACCAGATACATTTTTGCAAGTCGTAAGTGTTTATGCTATAACTAATTCTCATATTCGGTCAATACTAGAGGTGGATACTTACTTGCACAGACTACGTCATACAGTCGCAGCTTTGCTTGAGACAAAGACTCAGGGTAACGGTTAAAATATCTAGTTAAATTCACGTTATCATGTATTATAATTTTTTACTATTAATATAGTTTATTTTTATTGCTAATCTAAGTTTTAACCACAATCGCATCTGTTGTTAAGTGTCGATGAAACTCAAATCATCACACGCTAAGGATAGAAAGAACTTGCTTTCACATACAGGCACATTTTTTTAGGTACATAATTAGGTGGATTCTTTCTAAAAAAACGCCCTACTAAAATCCTGTTATTTGATCACAACCTTTTCCATCACCGAAGAAGCCCAGTCTCATTATAGGTATTTGAACCTACATCAACTGACGCGGTTTCCACATATGTTATAACTGAGCTATAGGAGAAGTATGTTCGATGATTAAAACATATATTTAAAGGTGACTTTTAAGTAAATAAAATTAATGCATATCATTTCTCTATGACTAACTCATGGAATAATCATCACAAATTTTATTTAATACGTCAGCAACTTACACGAAACTATTCAGATTAAATAAAGTTTATTAAAGAGATAGTCTCAGACATGTATATTTATTGAATAAGTTATAATAAATCTATTATTATTATCAATTTTATACGTATAGCTAGTGGGCATGGCGGACGCTGTCCTGCCTTGATAATAAAAAAAAATCCTAAACGTCAACCGCAGCGCTACCTACAGGGTCCAATTATGAATTAAAACCATTCTTAGATCCACCTGTACACACACGAATTCTACAAAATATATCCAGCCGTTTGGAAACAGTTCCGTCACATACACACGAACGGAAGAACTATATATATACAGATTTGACTATACGATGTAAAATAAGAAAGACAGATATTCGTCTAAAAATTTTTTTAGATTAGCGTGTCTTGATGTGATGTTAGATAAATGTATCCAACGCTCGTAGCACTATATCGTACAGAAAATTGCAAAGTTCCCAGACATTCGGGTCATTTAAATAATACCACATATATACGTGTAGGTACGCTTTCTATTACAGTATTCTCTATAACATATCGTACATTAACGTTCGTGGAAGGACTGCGAGAGCTCAAAATGGAATTATATTACAAAACCTACTTGGACCTCTACTTAGTCGCACGTACATTCGTAATCACATTACTGCTTGGTAAGGTTAAGGTCTCTTCTATAACATTGTTCCAAGCTTATCTATAGAAATAAATAAAATTGAAGTATCTGTTTGTATGTACAAAATAACAGGTTTTTAAGTACTAAATTTTGTGATGAGACATTCACTGGCAGATAACTAATGTTATGTGCATGCCCGGGTTCGAACCTGCGGACATCAGATAGATATTCTATCGGTCAAACCACTCGACCACTACGATAGGTTTTTTCTTCAAACTACGCTATTGGCCTAGCAAGGCTTTAACAGCTTCACCAGACTACTACGGTGAGCGCTTAAGGCACTCAGCCGATCTTATTTTGATAACTAGCTCAAGGGTGCACGGCACACCTCGGCCTGGGCTGTTGCCTAGTTCGTGCAATTCGCGACCTAACTGAACTAACCTAAGCTAAGCTACATATTCATACTTATATGAGTTATTGCAATTCATATGTGTATCAAGCATACATATATCAAGAGCTTTTATGTGTATTTCGTGTTGGTTAATAATTTCTGAACTAATTTTGTTCGATAAGGGAAAAAAAACCCTTCCACTTTCATGTGTAAGCATGTGTGAGTGCACGTGTGTGGAGGTGATATATGTAGTGTTGTTGTAGTGATATAAGATTTTATGTCACTGTGTTCGCGCGAACAGAGTGCTCAAGGGCTCCACGCTGAGGGAATGGACCTAGGCTTGAGCCGCTACCAAGGGGGCCTAGTCTAGTGTGTGGGAATGAAGTTTACCCCAGACCACGGCGGCATGATCTTTGCTTAAGTGGGCGTGGCCGTGATTACGCTCTCTTTGGAGAGACAAGCTGGTACTGATCATTCGTTACCGTTATTTCATCGGGAGGATCTGTAAGAATATGTCGCGGACGTCGTTTATAGCGCACAGCGTTAGGTACGGTTTCATAATTCGTGGTGGATACCACTAACGGACTAGGATGACACTACGATAGGGTTTAGTGTAGTTTTGATCTGTAGGTATACCTAAGAAACATTTAATTTTTTCTTGATGATGTGTATGTAATTTTCTGCATAATTTTTTAATAGTTATATATTTGCAATAACTAGTGATCGCCTAGTTGTTGAAATTGGACCAGATTTCATTTTTACATTCAATAAGACCAAAGTGAATAATAATTGAATTTACATATATATATTACTATAACATTATTTACATATATATTTACATATATATTATTATAACATTAACCTACAATTTGACCAGTTAATTTCAAAAGGTATGTAAAGTATGGAACGTAAGTCATATTAAAAATATTGAATGTAAGATGAAAAAAGGTATTTGGAACGTAAGAGTAAAATGACGGATGGCAAAACGTCTTTTTCATTTACATGTGTGTATATGTTGTGTGTCATTAAAGTAGTAGTGTAAGTAATGTGTATTTTAATTAATTTAATGAGTTTTTAATGCATTTTACCAAAAAATAAATTGTTTTGTACACTTCTCCTCGATATAAACATTAACTATGCCAAATTACACGTTCATCCGTATTCACAACTCGCTTAAAAAGGGGTACAAAGGTTTGGCTTCACGTATTAATATATAAGATATGTTTGCAAATGTTCTATGATGATCGGTAGAGTATTTAAGAAATAAAAAAATAACAAAAAAACAAACTCTTATTTACAATATCTATTAATAAGGAAGTACCGAATAAGTCTAAATTCTATAGCATAATAGTAGATAAAAATTTTTCTAATGTATTCTTATAAACGACTAGAAAGTACTTGAAAATATTTACAAGAATAGCATACTCCACTAGAACGTTTGGTCTATGACCTTGTTATAATTTAAATAATAATAAGTATGTTTTTAATTACAGCAAGTGGTTTAATTAAAGATAATGGACCTGCCTCTTAGTTGTTAAATTGATATCTAGAACATTTTGGTAGAAATACGATTCAGTATCTGCGAAGAATACCATCAGTAACAGTTCATATATAATTGTTCAGTTGTTTTAATCATAATAGTGGAATTACAATATTCAAGAGTAATTAGAATTAGATTAGTAAAGGATTCTTCGCAAAAAAAAAAAGAATTTTATATCGATCAGAATCTTTGTCTGTGAAATCGATTCATGAAAAAATCGAGGTCTAAAGGATCAATTATTCAAAAATTTATCTCTTATATTTTTTCCTTTTCTTAGTTTTTTTATTATAAATTATTGCATAGTTTTATTTTTATCTAAATAGAAAAAACCGAATCACGATCTTATAGCGTCAAAGATCGATTCACTGCGTTAACCCATCGGATCGAATTATGTTTAATATCAATTAAAATTATATATTTATCGGTGTTTAAAAATTGATTGTTCGATTAATCATGTCGGGTCGCTATCTCTAGTTAGGATCTCTACATTTACCTATTGAACACACATTTACCTTTTACATTTACCTACATTGCTAAAAAAATTATTCAGCCATCTTGAAAAATCAACAACAACCAAACGTTTTTCAAGTGTGACGTACAATCCGCGCCAAACTTTTTGACCTCTCTGAATGTAGTTTATAGTTATGGTATATGGTTTAGTTTAGGTACAAATACGTATTATATTATGTATATAACACCGATACAACTTAAGGATAAGTAAGTGCCAATTTTAAATTCCAATAATAATATTTTAATTTTGTTTTGTATTACTCTTGTACTCTTGACTATAATACGTGCAAGCCCGAAGTTATGCGTATAGTAATAACAGTCAAAAATATTGACAAAGACTGTAAGTATACAGTGGTAGACAAAACATAGAATCAAATAGTAAATTATATATATGTAGTTGCTAATTGTCAATATTGCATCAACTGTACCCTACTGTACTATCAAGTAATCACATGACTTTTAATTTGTCATAAAAATCGGTCGAGTAGTTTCGGATTTCGTCGTGGACAAACATTATGACATTGGATTTTTATATATTAGAAGAAGAAGATATGATTTGAAAGAAAAACATTACATGTACAGACAGAAATACAGATTTTATTATTCTATTTAGATACATAGGAGATACCACGCATTCGCAAACAGAGCTTCGGCCGTGCCGTGCAGAGACTCCAAATAAGAACATCTCGCCTCATATATGATTTATATCCCACTCCACGTAATATCATGACGTTATATTTTTATCAGAACCCAAATTTAAGTATATATACGTATTATATTATGTATATAACACTGATATATTATCATCTCATCTTTTTACCCTTACCCCGCCTACGTAGGTTCGGCACACCATGTTTTCCTTCTCCACTCTCACCTCACATCAGATGTCACCTCAGTATTCACACCTTTTACATACATATTATTTTTCATAAATCCATCCATACCTTTCCCGGCGTTCCTCTACTCCCTAAATCCATCCACCATCATACTCAAAACTTTTCCAGTTACATGGTCTTCATCTCTCCTTATCACATGCCCATACCATGCTAACCTATTACTCCTCAACTTCCCTGTCACCGGTGCTATTTTCAAACTTCCTCTGATATGTCCATTCTTAATTTTATACATTAACATTCGCATCGCTGTCATATGTATGGTGATCCCATGTTTCAGACTTAGCAAAACCAGTAATAGTTTTTTAGGTAATAGTTTTAGGTTCTACAATAAAGTCCCAAAGCATGTTACCGATTTGCCGGACTGTAAATTTAAGCGCCACGTCAAACGGGTTTTAGTTTCAAAAGGATATTATAGAGTGGATCAGTATGTGAATGATAGTGATGTCTGGAATTGACTCCTCTCTGTGCATCCACTAAAAGCATTGTATGATGTATTGGAAATATATGTTACAAAAAATGTACCCGATCGAGTTTCTTGCCGGTTCTTCTCGATGACTGGGTTGTTTTCCGAACCGGTGGTAGTATTTGACGTTCATAAGTGCCTTATGAGGGCCTAAACTGAATAAAGTATTTTTGATTTGATTTAATATGTAGTTTTCTTTTATCCGTTTCTTTCGTAGTCGAGCACTCAGACGCATACAACGCGACTGCTCTTATAATGGTTTTATACACCTTCCCCTTGAGCTTGAAGGACATTCGTGGGTTACAAGCTATACCAGAGTCCTTTCGCCATTTCGTCCATCCTATATTTATCCTATTCATTATTATATATAACACCGATACAACTTAAGAATAAATAAATGCCAATTTTAGATTCCTATATAATAATATTTTAGCTTTGTTGATTGACCAGGACTTTACAGTATTGATACATTCGAGTTTCTATTTTTATAAGTAAAATAGAACAACAGTTCTATTTTCATATAATACCCTTCAAAACTTGAGTTCTGATTTACTTCAATAAATTTGGAGCAAAATAAATTCCTTTTGATAGCAAAGATTTACGTTAAATTATTGATAGGCTTTTTGAATTATCTGCTCGTTCTAGTCTAGACGTGAGAGCCGTGCTCACTGAGCTGTCAACGTAACCAGCGATGTGTAAAACACACTTACAATCCATCTTTTAGCGTTTGTGCTGGCATCATATAATTTATAACGGGATTTTTCCTTTTCGGTTGATTTTTTTATCACTAATATTAGCTTAGATACAAGCCTCATGCGAAAATAAGGCGGGGGTTCATAGATTTGATTATTTTTGATGATATGAGGGTTTTATGACTGGGTTACCATCGTCATAGTAGCCAACCACTATAAACTATTCCTCTATAATCTACATAAATATATAAAAATCCCGTGTCTTTATATTTGACCACGATGAATTCCGAAAATACTCAACCGATATTCATGAAAGTTGGCATTTATGCATTAAACATGAAAAGATGGGATAATTTATATTTCGATTAATGGCCTATTTTCACTATAAATTAAATAATTGTCAATATTGATTATTGTTATTAATTGTGAGTTCCATCAGTCTCGAACAGATAGCGCTTTAAATTAGTTTGTTGACAGAAAACTATAGAACCGACTGTTATTGATTTATCATAGATGGCACCACGTTTTAATTTGAATTCCCTATTGAACCTCAGTTTATTTTATGGTGCACATGTTTTATATAATTCAACATGTAATAACTGAGCCACAGCAAAGCGTAGCTGGGTCAGCTAGTAAACTATAAATTCCTTATTTCTAGACTTGATAATTAATTTAGATTAGAAGTAATTTAGATTATTTTATTTTAAACTAGCTGTTACCGGTAACATCGTACACATGAAATTTAACAAAAATATGTTGTTCACTATAAAAATGTGTGTAAGACGTGCGTTGTACTGGAATACAAGAATAAATATATTTGAAATTCATATATCTGTATCTATGCATATAATTTGAATTATATTGTCTTTTTGGTAATGTTGGTGGCCATTTTGTTTTATTTGCCGCGCTTTCGTCTACATAACTCAGTAACCATAGTAACATATAATAATATGGTATCGAGTGCAATGAGCACTATTTAAATTGTCGAATATTACCAACTGCTTAGACAGATATAAAGTTTTATACATCTTAATTTATAATTGTGCAAGATTTCAAGACATTCATTGTTTACAATCCAACATTATAATTATTAATAGTAATGTTGAAGATAGAAGGGGTCTTTCTAATAAGATATTAGACCATAAACGTATTACTTATTGACAATGTGGGCATATTATATCATTATAATAACATATTTCAGTCATTGTTTCATTAGTTTCTTATACAGTGTAAGTAAGCACTTTATCACACACGTTATCTATTTTTTTATTTATATATTTATGCTATGTATATTTCCAATATATTATTGCATATAATCTTTGTGGTACTCATAACACAGTTCCTATCCCCCTTTGATGATTTATCGATGTTGATATGTTGCTATTTTAGATTATTCTACGTTGTTACACTGAAAATTTGGCATTTAAGTTTAAAACGTGTATTTGTCACACATGACATTGACGAAATTGCCTACATAGACAGAGGCCAAACCGAAATTAAAAAATATATATTACATAGCACTCCTGAAATCGTAAGAAGTATGTTAAAATAAGTTTTATAACAATCCTGCAAATGGATTTTAATTTAAATCTATCTATACACATAAACCAAGTTGGATAGTTATAGGGTTAAAGAATATTTATTTTGTTACCATATAGTGTATAGTTTAAATGTAAATATTTAAACAATGAACTGTAAATAAATTTTTAAATGTTAAATGTATGAATTATATAATACACAAATAAAATATATCTGTTGTATATAAAAAGAATTTTCATTGTACATCAGTAAAAATCAGTTGAAATTAGGCAGCAGTAAATCCGACAACCATTATCGGATTACAATTCATGTGTGTATTGTGCGAGATAAGAGCTTTTATATCACTTATGCGGTGATACTCGTATCTGCCTGATACATGAACTGTATAAGCTAACTACATATCTAGACACGATTGACATAGCACCAATTTAATAAGGGAGATATAGATAGATGCTTGGAAAGATGTTGCCATTTTGTAATTGTTTTTACCAGTAGTTCCAACAAGGCTACCAAAGAAGTAATATGATTTTATTGAAACAAATTAATATTAATACACTAGAAAATTTCGTAAGCATAATAATAACTAGAGAAACAAATGTGTCGATCTGAATAATATGAAAGAAAGAAATAGTTTCTTGTTAGAACAGCCATAAATTAAATAAAAACAAAAAAATTAGACAAAAAAAGACTAAATACATGTCCAAAATGAAAAGAAAAGTCCAACAACTGCCAAACACATTCAGCAAATATGTCCACTACAGCAGTACTGCAGCGCTGATTTTCGATGAGAGCCCATGATAAACGCACGTTCATTTGGTCATATTAATGTTACAAAATTAAAAGAACAAATCTATAGGTATAAACAAATAACACAGACAAACATAACACGTCGCAGATGATCACACTAAATAGGTATAGCTAATATATAATACTGTTTTTTTTTCTTTTTTAGTACTGTCCGGAGTGAAATCAAAAAGGATTGTGTCAATCCTAGGCTTGTTTGAACTATCTGTTGGTAATTCTCCAAGAGCTGATGGACTATCAGAACTTGCTGCCGCCAAACTTGCTGTGGATCATGTTAACAAAAGAGCTGTATTACCCGGTTATAAACTGCATCTCATCACAAACGACACTAAGGTACGGTCTATAGATTTCGATTATATGATAACGGCTCTTTTGATCGGGGGTTGAAGATGGTAGGTAATGGTAAGATAGTAATGGTAACTGGTATATTCGTACCTAACAGCGGTTGCATTGGTTTCTGGGGTTATTGTGTCATTATAGTTTCAATAACATTGGTTGTCTCTGTACACAATTTTACTAATGTAGTCGATACTGATACTAAAGCATTGGTATATACAGGCTGAAAGTTTAGACAGTAGCAATATTTACGGAGGATAATCTGAACTCGATTCTCATCCTAAATCAATTTAAAAAAGAGGTGCCTAACATTTGACCTAATTATCTAGAAAAAATACAAAAATTATACGCAATCCCCTACGTGTCTATGTTAAGGCACAGTGTCAATGACCGTCGGGTGATTTTATTTTCACTTGAAATTGAATGTGGGAACGGTATGAACAAAACTAAAGGGTTTATTGATCGTTTTATTATTGAAGGTTATTAACTCCGGGTCGCCCCTTCCAGCTTTTGGCACCGGTCATTGCACCTAGATATATTATGTTTGTGTTTATACTTTTGAAAGTCTTAGAACAAATTTTAACTTGGATTCTCTTTCTTCTTTATGAATATTTGTTTTGATATTATTATATTGTATATTAAATGTAACCATGAAGTATTATTATACTCTAGAACACTGCGAGTGTTTACCCTTTCTCTTGGTATTCCTATGTAATTTACATTTGCGCTTGTTCTCAAATTATCGCTGTCTTTTATGATTTTTTAAACATTATAACGTTCATATTATGTTCGCTTAAAGAATGTTTTTTTGAAATCCTTTTCTAACCGCTTTATTATACATTGCACCTTTAATAAAATATATCATAAACACACATACACTTTTATAGGTATATATGAAGACAAGTCTCTTCACTGATCGGTAGTAGTTTTTTTTAACTTGCATTGCGATATTCACACACCCTTTGGTAAAGGGCGCCACTACGACGACAGACTTCGCTGATCATTAATTAACAGTATATTACAGTTAATCCAGAAACCAATATATATAATAGATTTACGGTATGAAATTCTTCAATCACATAACATTGAAAGTATTGAAGTATGAAAAATCCTTTTTTTATATGAATTGCGAATAATACGAACATGATATATATTATGCTTATTAAAACATTTTTTCAACAGTGCGACCCAGGAGTCGGCGTGGATCGATTCTTCCACGCATTGTACACAGAAAAAGAATCGAGAATGGTGATGCTGCTAGGAACAGCATGCTCTGAAGTAACCGAGAGTATCGCTAAAATTGTCCCTTATTGGAATATTGTGCAGGTAAACATTTAGCGCAGATAAACCTTGGCTTCTCATATGAGATGCTTCAGTAATTTTGTGTCGGGATTGATGTAGCTTTTGCTTGCTATTTTTTATTTAAACACAAACATGAAGGCGATGACTATCGTGAAACATCGCCTGTTGAAGATTATTGAAATTTTATTATTAAAAATTAATTATTTTAATCAGGAATACGACTAAAAGGAAATCCATTTGTGACATGACAACTGTCGCAGAAATTGTAAGAAAACTGACAAGAACGACAAAGTACTAAACACCGGTAGTAGTATAGAAGTTATTATAAAATGCAGGAAGGTTACAATAAATTTAACAACTCGTTTTATTCTTATTTCTACTAATTTATTTTAACAAAAGAATTAACTGTCCAAAAAGCAACAACTACAAATAAACGTAAGAGTTATGATATAGAACATTTTAAGCACCATTTGCGTAACATGTAGTCTTAAAAATCCCTCATCAAATTTAACATATTATATAACCATTTTAAAATACCTACGTCACAGCCACAACATATTAAATGGTTTACCACGAGAGATCCAAACGCGTGGGTGTATAAAAGAGCTAATATAGACCAGCTTTCGAATACCGCTCTCAAATCTATTACAGACTACACAAGCCTGCCCAAAATTTCAAATATTGGATTTACGTCTAACTATCAACTGTTAGAACTCTAACTTCGGAGCTTGCTAAATTAAATTCAACCCTCTGGACGTACTGCTGAAGTTTAATATACTTTGGTGACAACTATTACGTGCCGACTACAGTGAAAATCTCTCGTGGAGTTGTCCGGGAGTTTCGTCTAATGGCTTCGATATTGAAGTTTATTGCTACTAGAGACAAAGTGGGCTTGTTTAGATACTTGCTTATTATGATAGTTTGGAACTATAATGAGGGAAAACGAAAGAATACGTTAAATATACAAAAACCTACTGACATTCTTTTTAAATTTCTAGTTGAAGCCTCCATTACCTGAAATACATTAGTTTTATTATAGTCTATTATTAGCATTACTAGATGAAGAGAATTATAAATGACTTTTCTATTAAGTCTCTACTATCTTGGCTTTATGCGACTATTACCTGAGCCTTATATTTTGGTAGTTTAAATTCAGCTAACTTATAAGTTATTTTTATACGATAGGAATATTGAATCTCTAATGTCCAAAATCTTTGGGTTTTTTCATTATTATAATGATCTAAAGATTATTGTGGTTTATTCAGGTGTCTTTTGGATCCACGTCGCCGGCTTTGAGTGACAGGTCGGAATTTCCACTGTTTTGTCGCACCGTCGCTCCTGATTCTTCACACAACCCTGCCCGTATTGCGTTTATCAGGTATTCAATTCAATTCATTGTTAAACTATATTTTACTCAGCTTTTATAATTGAGGTTATTTTAAAAGATTATTATATACTGATTGTATAAACACATTCTATCTCATTCTCTCACAGCCCAAAACCTATACAGGGTGTTAGGAGACCGCTTCCGAAAACGAAGACAGACGATAGTACTAATGATACCTTTGATGATGGGACGGAAAAAAAATCGATCCTGATTAAAAAAAAATCATATTTTGAAAACGTTTTATTAGCTTTATTTACGCTCCATCATGTTAGTACAGCTAAATGAAACGATAGCTTCATAAAAAATACATTACTTTACAAAAAAAAAACAGCAATGTATAACAAAAACAAAAATACAGCTGATACTCAGGTCAACGAACGTCAGCTAGCGATCGTGTAAATACTTATTTACAACATTGACATGATACGACGCCCTCCAAAATTTACAACTTTGTCGGTATAAATTTTGCAGGCGCCATAAAAGAATTAGAGGCGGCGTTCACAATAAAAATTACAAGTAATTTTAGATAGATGTGACGGACATATCTGTTTTCAAATTAAGGTATTGGACGGACTAAAAATGGAAACAATGGTAACGTAAAGTATAAGAATATTATTTTAAATTCATTCTGATTGATTAATTAACTGTCGATCATAAATGTAATTAATTTTAAGTATGAAATTATTCTGTACCATTTTATTTTTAATTTCTTATACAAAATCAAAGATAAAGATTAAATAGTTTTTATAATTGTGTACGTGAGTATGTAATTAGGTTAATTTAATATTCTAATATCATTTTTGTAGTAACGAGCTTCTTGTTACGTCAGGGTACAATTGATTGTATAGTTGTATTAAATAATTAGAGTTATTACTTCTAAACTCCATAAAAAGACTAGTCAGTAGGGATAACTATGCTTAATATAAAATAAAATTTGAGAATGTCTAACGCTTTATTGATCTGTGGAAATGATCAAAGTGCCGTCAACTGCGGCGCGCAAAAGGAGCCGTTTGTTTTGGCGGGATTCGGGATCGTGCACGCGCCCGAGCGTTCGATGACCCGGGTATCAGCTGTTTTTTTTAATTTTGTTACATTGCTTTTTTTTATATGATTTTTTTTTAATCAGGATCGATTTTTTTCCGTCCCATCATCAAAGGTATCATTAGTATTATCGTTTGTCTTCGTTTTCGGAAGCGGTCTCCTAACACTCTGTATATACATATATAGCTATCGATTTTTCGTTACACATTTTCTTTTACAATCCAATTTACACCGTTCAAAAACAAAAGAAGTTTCCCTTTTTTTATATCATAAAAGGCAAACGAACTGGCAGGTCACCTAATGGCAAGTGATAACCGTATAACCGTCGTCCATAGACACTAGCAACACCAGAGGAGTCGTCAGTGCGTTGCCATCCTGTGCTTGGGGGGAGGGGGAGGGAAGTGGGCCTCCGGCGCTCTCACTGACCGAACGAAATGCAACAATGCAAGCACTGTTACTTCACGTCGGTGTTTCTGTGAGAGGGTGGTACTAACCCGGGCGAGCCGACAATAAATGTAACAATTGTGTCGTTACATTTAAAAATTTGCTAAATCCATTAACTTGTAATCGTTCATATAACATGTTTAATTCTTTTAAGATTTCCCGTTTTTATACACTGAGAACGAAGTTCAAATTTTGCCGTCCATAAGGTCCTTAGTTTCTTTTTTATGACCTTCATATTTTTCTTGTACAATATTTGAAGATCGTGAACAATAACATAAAATATTAGTAACGGCTAAATTTGGATTTAGCGTATTTTGAAATGTAACACCTCAATTATAAATAACTAACTGTCCCGGCGGACGTCTTCCACCCTCATAATAAAAAAAACCCTTGACAAATTATATACGTAAACCTTCCTCATGAATCATCCATCTAATGATGAAAACCGCATGAAAATCCGTTCAGTAGTTTTTGAGATAATCGCGAACAGACAGACAGACGTGACAGAGGTCTTTGTTTTATAATATGTAGATAATAATAATTGAGAACAACTAATAGTGCCTCAACATCATCATCAGCTTGTAAGAGATCCACTGCAGGACCATAGCCCTCTTCCCGAAGGAAGGTATGGGCGTAATCACCACGCTAGCCCACGACGTATTGGCGATTTCGAACTCGGAGAAATCCACAGTTCTACATTTTTCCCACATACAGTAGTACTACCAGAACATTTCTCAGGTTCAGGTTTCCTCACGATGTTTTCCTTCACCGTCAGCCGATAGTGTTACCAATTTAAATTAGTAAATGTACACAAATTCCGAAAAATTCATTGCTACAGGCCAGGGTTCGAACCTGCGGACATCGAAATAATATTCCACCGGTCAAACCACTAGACCACCACGACTTCATAATAGTGCATATTTCGGAAAATAAACATTACACATCAAAACCAACAATGCGGTAACAAAATAATGTAGACTAAAAAGGATTTCACTTAGACAGACCTCAGAGTATGTATAATGCATATGTTATGAGCAAGTCGTCGGTAGAAAAAACGTGACTAAGTTAATATATGTTTGAAGAGTAGGAAAGCCTAAATCTTGCGTAAGTCTCGCGGAAATAGCGATCACATCTAAGTATTGTTGGATTATCATATATATTTTATATACCTATATATAAAATGTAATTCTATATCTTCTATACATATAATAAGAATATAAATCTAACGTATCTGTACTTTTTAGATATTTGTGAAAAAAAAAATTGTTGCAGATGTCTTAAAATGAGTAATAAAATACATTTCAATCATTCTTAGAAATGTCTGTCTGTTCTTTTGACTACGCGTCACTGATAAAGTACTGCGTTCACGATAAAACCTCACCAAGAAAATCATAAAGCATATCCGAATAACATTTTAGTCTTGGTTTCATTAAAATCGGTTCACTCTATCAAGAGTTATTGTAATTTTAATGACGACGCGGCTTAAGTACGAGAGGTAAGTAGATAAGTAAATAAATGGTCTTAATACATTCAGATGATTTCATTAGTGAGTGTTTTTTACATTGGATTCCACGCGAACGGAGTCGACGAAAATTCATTTTATCATATTATTTGTAAGGAAAGGTATTTTTGATTATATCCCTAGAACGGATTAACTGATTTCGATGATTTTTTTGTTCGTGTATCACAGGATTGTTCATAGAGAATAGACCTGAGGACAACAAATCTAGCAGATAGTTTAAAAGAAAGTAGTGTAACAAAACTAGTTCGCGAACCTTTTCAATTCGCTTAATAAAGCAAATTCCTTCCTGCCACTTAAATTAAATCCCTTCCAATATGACTTAAAGATTTTTTTTATTTTGATTGTTGTAGATTTACACAAATTAATTCAGTTTGAATATTCATATTATCCGAATAAAAAACTGAATTGAATTCAGCCAATAAGTTATTGCTGATTCTGAGGCGGTACGAAGTTCGCTGGGTCAGCTTGTTACAAATAAAATAATGGAAATTGTAGTACTAAGTAATGGATATTATGAAATGTAGAGTGTAAATTTCGTTTCCCTATCTACATTTGTCGTAGTTCAATTCATTTATATCATAAACTGAAATTAAGCCAACATATATAAAAAGAATACCCACCAATTAAAAAACATGCAAAACCAAAAGAGATTTAGTTGTTTATTTTTAAATTGTATTACTTTTGAAGACAATTCGGCTGGGATACCGTTACGGCGTTCTCTCAAAACGAGGAGGTCTACTCATTGGCTGTGAACGAGCTAGTCACTCAACTGGAAGCGGCCAACATCACCTGCGCAGCTTCCATCACCTTCGCGGAGACAGACTTCAAGGAACAACTCCAGCAATTAAAGGTAACATATAATATCGATTTCATTTTATAGATTTTAGTATTTCATCATAAAATCAAAACCGAAAATACATACTTTATTCAACTTAGGTCCTAATAAAGCGCTTATGAACGATAAAACTAACACTGATTCGGAAAAATAACCCAGTCATCCAGAAGAACGCGCAAGAAACTTGATCGGGTTTATCTTTTTAACATATATATATGATGGAAAGCCTTCAAAAATGCTATTTTCTAGGACGCCTTCCTCCTCGTACAACTTCAGATAGATACCACAGATAGATAGCCAGCACGTGTTATATTTTCCTTTCAATAACACAATCACATTTTTGGACATATGACGGTTCGTATTTAACAAATGACGGACCGATAGAACAACCTCACGACTGTCAGTAACAATTGTTAGAAGCTTGTCACTCTTTAATCGCCTCTGTATAATGCTGCGACATATATATATATATATATATATATATATATATATATATATATATATATATATCTTAATATATATATTTCTTGTGTGCGTGTGTATGTGACTGAACTCCTCCTAAACGACTGGACCGATTTTGATGAAATTTTTTGTGCGTGTTTCAGTGGATCCGAGAATGGTTTAGATTCACAATTGGACCCGGTAGGTGGCGCTGCGGTTGGCTTTTAGGGATTTTATTTTTTATTACCACGGCAGGACAAAGTCCGCCAGGTCCGCTAGTATATATATATATATATATATATATATATATATATTTAAAATACATTACACGTTACAATCATTTTTAGTGGATGCACAGAAAGGAGTCAATTCCAGACATCAATCATTCACATATTGATCCACTCTATAATCGCCTTTTGACACCAAAATCCGCTTGACGTGGAGCTTAAACTGACAGTCTGACAAATCAGTAATATGCTTTGGGACTTTATTAACTTATTAAATGCCCACGGAATAAACCTTAGTCCGGTTTTAATGGTTTCAGGGACTTGAATTGTAACTAATAATATAGATGCAAAATTGTGTTTGTTTGTTACGCGTACACGTCTTGACTGATCAACCGGTTATCATGAAATAGCGTTCTTTAGAAAGATAGAGTACCTTTCATCTGGACAAAAGTATTATTCGCGAGCGATAGAACAAATAATAATGCGAACGAATCCGCAGGCAAAAGTTAGTATAAAATATATTACGAGTACCTAATTTAAAAGAAACATGATCTCCTTTGTTTAATATACGTATTCGGGTAACATTAGGTTGATTCTTATTGATATATGTTGTACATTGGTCACGTAAAGACGACCTAATTTAAAAAAAAAGTATACCTAAATGTGTATTTAGTGTTACGGCGGGATCTTGGAACGTCATGTAGTGAATTTTATAATTTATTCATAATCTTGTGTTGTTTGGCTCTATTTTTGTAATATTGGTGGTGTTTAACGTAATATAGTTCGGTTATTGTTCACAAGTGAAGTGGATGGGAAATAATACCACGGGACATGGATTCTGACTTGCCACAAAACTCCCTGGAAAGTTCTAACAACATGGCCACCATCTTGTCAGTTAATTGATATGATCGCATTGAAACTTATAATATCATTACGTAATGGCAGTAATAATTTTCTTACTAAAAATAAAATAAATAAATTTAAAAAAAGCGTGCATTTATTCAAATATATTCCGAACCTCCATATACAACAAATCTAAAGTTATATGATTACTTGATAGTGATCAGTACAGTTCATGAAATATTGACAATTGGCAACTATATATAATTTACTATTTACTTCTGCGTTTTGTCTATATCTATTTTGTTAATCTTCTAGTCTGTTCTAAATATAAAAACTAAGTTAAAATATTATTATAGAAATCTAATGACATTAATTTAGCCTTTAGTTGTATTTCTGTTATACATATGTACATATTTGCACTTGAATTTGTGTTCTCATGACAATAGAACGTCATGATATTACGTGAAGTGGGATATAAATGATACACATGTGTAAGCGAAATATCTTATTTGGAGTCTCTTTGTGGCACGTCCTAACCTCTGTTCTGTTCTTATTTATCTAAATAGAATAATAAAATCAGTATTTATCTCTGTACATGTAATTTTTTTCTTTCAAATCATATTTTTTTCTAATATATAAAAAAAGTCCACTGTCATAATGTTTGTCCACGGTAGACTCCGAAACTACACAACCGATCTTCATGAAAGTTGTTATTTATGTATAATTTGGTCCAATTTGAGATATAGAATAATTTATAAATTATTCAACGCTAAGACCTATAAAGCATTATAAAAAGACTAATAAATATTGAGTGCCTCATATATCTCCGATTTTTTTTTTTTTTTTTTTTATATCATAGGAGGCAAACGAACAGGTGGGTCACGTGATGTTAAGTGATCACCACCGTCCATACACACTTGCAACACCAGAGGAGTCGCAAGTGCGTTGCCAGCCTGTGTTTGGGAGAAGGGGGAGTGGGGAAGAGAGGAGGGGAAGGAAGATGGGTATCCGGCATTCTCACTGACCGAACGAAACGCAACAATGCAAGCACTGTTACTTCACGTCGGTTTTCTGTGAGAGGGTGGTACTACCCCGGGCGAGCCAACCCATTCATGCTGAAACCAGTGATAGCTTCGGCGTGGCTCTACCACCTACAAAACGCCACACTATCTAATCGTTACCAATACGTAAAGAATAAACTCTAGTAGTTTCGGTCAAAAAGTCTTACTATATGAAGGTTGTCCCATATTCCGTCCACCGAGATGCGATCACACCTCGAGAACTCAATAATCAGAGGTAAGCCTTCAAAATAATATTGATAGCAATTTGAACAATTATTGGTTATTAAAAAAAGAGAACTGGCCAATTTAGATATAAACTGTTAAAAATAAATTCTAACAATTAATCGCTGGTTAAATATCCAACACGAGTTCGGACAGAGCCTTCGCACGTTATAACGGCCACCGAAAGGGTGAGTCAACACGGCAAGCATCACTTCTTATATGGGCCGACGCAGTATAACTACTCGACATTTTCATTTATTTCCAACAATATCAAACGATTAACGAATAAGCGCTATTGGCAATGGCCCATTGTTCTATGTTTTTACTTAAGTAATTAAGAACATAAAATAGTAATAAAGACGGTAGTAACTGCCCTAGAAATTACTTATAAAGGTTCGCAAAACTGAGTTGATAATAATAAAGTTTAACCACAATTTATTTGATATAAGTGAACTCTAATACAGGTGAGTGTGCACAAAACATGAGAATGTATGTGATAATGATAAAGCCATGATTTAAAATGAAAAAAAAAACAAAGAAAAAGGGAACAAATTAAACATTTCAATATAACTTTTCCTTGCACATACCAGGATACCACAAATAAATAAACAACTTTAAAAAACGAACTTACACAATATACGTAACAATGTCGGTCTATGTTGAATTTTACTAATGGCAAATCGATTTAATTTAACTAAATATTAAAGTTTAGTTTGAGAATAAATACAAAATCGATCGAAATATATCTGATCATATATAGGTACAACGTTTTGAAATACAGTGTACAGAAGTTAATTACTTACCCCTATACACCCCCACTACGCCCTAGCGGTTATTAGACAAACTAATCAAAACAGATTCCCGATGCTCTGATTGGTCGGTATACGGCGTAACACATTGTGGACGAGAACATAGGTCGTGACACGTCATCGATAAGTTGTCAAAGTCAGACAAACTCGCTTATCTATCCGACATAGAACGTTATTACATAGCTATGTAACTATTCCAATTAATTCTATGTTACATTAGAGTTACTGTTATAAAACTACACGTGGCAGAGATGCGAATGTTAAGGTGATGTAACAAGAATGGATAAGATTAAGAATGAGTAAGTACATCAAGGTAAGTTTGAAAATAGCACCAGTGATAGAGAAGTTAAAAAGCAATAGGTTGGTATGGACATGCCATGAGGAGAGATGAAAAGCGTGATAACTAGAAAAGTTTTGAGTATGATAGTGGACTATATAGGAGTAGAGGATGACCGAATAAGGTATGGATGGATTGTGTGAAAAATGTGTATATAGGGTGGGAATACTGAGATGACATCTGATAGGGGCGAGTGGAAAAGGAAAACATGTTGAACCGACCTTACTTAGGTGGTATAAAGGTAAGAAAATGATGATGATGGGTAGAGGCGCTGTTTTGAGAATTAGAGTTGTCTAAACTACAAATAAAGAGTTGCATCTTTATAAATATTATTTAAACGATTTAAATATATTATTTGGGATTTACAGTTCTTCAAAATTATGGAGATCAAGAATCATCACATAAATAAGTGTGTAAGATATTAACTAAAAGAATATGTTGTAAAGAGAAAAGTGCGTCGTGCGAGAAAAGTAACTGCTTAACCCTCAACTCTCATCTTTAAATATATATTTTTTTTACAATCTTTATAGTTGTAGAGTCCTTAATGTTTATAATACTTTAAGAATAATAATCCATGAAATATTAAGTCTGACCCTGAATGACTCGAAGTTCCATACGTGACTGTATTTATACTCCTGACAGCGTGGGCGAGGACCCTCCTTAGATACACGGGGCAGTATTTACAGGTGGATAGTCTAAGTCTAAGTCTAAGTCTAGGAGTAGATGTCGCAGACTAAATGATACAATATTTACTGATTCTCGGGCGGTCTGCATAGCTGTTAACAAAAATATTACGCAGCTAATTTCAAACATCCAGAACATATGAGCACATTCAAAAGTATATTTGTCTTATATTTGGGTTTCTAGAGCTAAACGTCCTCTACTCTTGCGTTTCGTTAGGTAGTAAAAGCAGTGTCACTGAATCGCGCAAGTGGCCTGCCCGAAGGCTCCACTCCGAAGGATTGAACCTAGACTTGAGCTTCTGTGAGGAATGGTCGGCGACGGGTGTACGGGAACGTAATTAACCGTCCGTCCTCTGCATCAGCAACGGTGATTAAGCGGTCGTTGCTTGGACGCACACACGCTACACTACGTTTGCTACCGTAACATAATTGGAAATGTATTTATAATGCGTTGTTATGTAGACTTTTAAGTGGACTTTTTAAAATACTTTAAATATTTTAGCGTTTGACTACGATCTCATCTGATATTAAGATGACAAAGTTGTCTAAGATGGTAAGCACGCTAAACCTAGAGAAGACTGGGTCTCAAGTGCAACTGCTAGAACATACCAACAAGTGCTTCACGACAGATGTTCAACTTGAGGGTGGTAGCTAGCCAGACGGACTCAGAAAAACCTAACACATTTCATCAGGTCGTTTTCCTTCACCGGAAGCTCCCACTCAATTGCAAGATTTCGAACCAACGTCCATCGACGCTATATACAAACACGCTATCAACTAAGCCAGTGGTACTCAACCTTTTTTTTAACGGTCCACAAACACATTTCACTCAAGGTATCGCGGGCCGCAAACTACAAATATTTAGGTGTTACATAACAAAATGTAATCTCAGATTAACAACGTATTAATGTAGTGAGAAATGATGGTTGTCCAATAAAACTTGGTATAACACTTATATCATAAGGAACGCATTGTGGTCGTGTTATCTGGGATCTATTTAATTTACTCAGCGTGCTCATACTTTTTCTGATGGGCACGAAATTTAAAATATTGAAAATAAAGTATAATCGGGTGTGCCAACTACAAAGGCCCCGCGGGCCGCAGGTTGGGTATGGCTGAACTAAGCCATCATCGCTTCGAAACAGTATTTATAAAATTATGCACTGTTATAAGTCAGAATCAGACAGACAACTTCATGTTTCAGGAGCTAAACATAATTTTATATTATTCGATAGTTATTGGGTATTTCAAAACATAGCCAAAAATTGCTCCACACTTCACGCGACCACGTAAGTGGGAACTCTCGGAGGAAGTACAGTAATATCCAAGAGTGAAGGCGGTGTGTAGCGATCTCCCACCGCCTTAAATGGGTCTTGGGACGGATCTTGAATTCCCGCTACTTTGTCTGCGTTGTTTATCTAAATTATTTTGTTATATCTCAAAGAGATTATGCAGCGTTTTCGACGAAAGCTCCCAGGCGGCTTGACTTTTCCCGACACTTCCAAGAATCATCGGTATATTTCAACCCATTTACAAAAAAATACAGCAAGAAAATCCTTTCAGAAATTTTTGAGTTCATCGCGAATAGACCGACAGACATAAGCGGTGGAGAACTTTATAATATGTAATGATGATATTCTAACTACTTACAATTAAATGATTTGGCAGTAGTCGGGTTATTTGCAACGGTATCTAAGCGATTTTATTACATATGTGAGTCCCGTAATGAAGCGGCAATTCTCCAATATTTTAATCGCAAATTGCTCGTCTAGTAACGCTGCGTGTTACGTAGAAGTTGTTGTATTATTCAGTGAATATTCATGTCTATGAATTATTAATTCGGACGACAATAACCTTTGTTCAAAGTCTACGACGGGAGTAGTTAGTAGAGTAAGTCTACCATTTCTAACAGTCCTTCAACTTCAGCACTTGCATAGATACACGGTAAAGGTCATTCGAAATTGGCAATTTGTGATTGTCTCATTATCCAAGCAAATTTATAATAAAACTAGTTGTTAGCCGCGGTCACGTCCGCGTGAAATTAAGCAAAAAATGTTTGTTCGTTGTAAACATGCGCGAGGACGCTTCTTCTTTAGTTTATTATATTTACGCGAAATCTTATATTTTTTCGAAAGCAAGAGCAACGTAAGTTACTCCTTATAATATCGGCTATCTATCTGTCAAAATCAATTGAACCGTTTCAGAGATTAGCCGAAACAAACAAACAGACAATTTTTTTTTGTTACAAATTCCATATATAGTTTCATATCCATTTAGTATAAATGTTGTTATTTTGATATTACAAACAGATACTCTCATTTTATTTAGTTGTATAGTTAATTAGGTACTGTGTGTAAGATTTCAATAAAATAATAAAACATACCGTATAACCATCAGCTAAAAACTTGCAAGGTGCTTTTACTATCGAATCAGTAATTCCAAAACTTCTTCAATCAAGTACGCAAGCATCAACTCTTTATAAAACAAATCTGTAAAACATCTGAAGTTGCCAATTGTCACCTGTTGTTCTCGTCAAGTCGCAAGACTGTTCTAGTTTGTTGTAGTTTTTTTTTATATACTGAGTACAATAAATGACTATGAATGAATAGTTCTATATTCTAAACACTTAAAAATTTTCTCATCATAATATATTACCGTACATTTATACATATATATTTAATCTCTGCAATACCACAGAAAATAATTTCAATAATTATTAGTTCCATCACCTTAATGCAAACATTTAAGGAAAAAAAATATCCTGTCAAGTCAAAAGCATTACAAAATAAATAAAAAGTAAACCAATCTACATACAATTCATTATTAACCTTTTACAATTCTTTATATATAAATTTCTTCTGTACGTGTGTATGTCACTGAACTCCTCCTAAACGGCTGAACCGATTTTGATGAAATTTTGTGAGCGTCTTCGAGTGGATCCGAGAATGGTTTAGATTCACAATTGGACCCGGTAGGTGGCGCTGCTTTTTGGATTTTTTTTATTACTGTCAAAAAGCTTTATGTTCCGTGATAAAATATATATGATAAATAAAGTTTTTTTAGAGTTCTTGGCGGAATCTTCGTCTGTCACGTCGTGGTTTTCATTCTCTGTATTCATACACTTGCGTTATTTGAACTATATTGTTTAAATATAATGATATACTAGCGGGCCCGGCAGACGTTGTCCCGCCCTGATTATAAAAAAACCTGGACAAATTATGTACCAAAACATTCCTCGTGCATCACTTTATCCACTGGTGAAAACCGCATAAAGATCCGTTCAGTAGTTTTTGAGTTTATCGCAAAAGACAGACAGACGCGATAGGGGACTTTATTTTATACTATTGTTTAAATATAATGATATATATACGTGTATTTATAATATAATAAACGTGTATTAGGAATAACAACATGAAATATGATCTCTCATATGTCATAATACGACATATAATAGGTGGAGAAAAAAATTAGAGACGACAGAAAAAAAAGTTTCACGTTAAAAAGCTTTTAGATTAGTTTACGAACAATATTCGAGATAAAATCAACAAAGTGTTAGTTACTTTACTTTGGTGTATAATAAACAAACTTTGAAATTAACCATCGTGTTAATTAAAATTTAACTACACCAGTACATGCGATGTTCGTTAAACCATTAAACTTTTCTTAACTCTGAGTCCGCGTCCCCATTGTTACCTATAGCTACAGACAAAGGAAATCAGCTGGTCTAATACGAATGTGAATACAAATTAACCCATTAATCCATTATTCTTACAACGTACATACGTGTCATGTCGGTTTATCTATTTACCCATAATTGTTTATATAAATTATTAATATTATAAATTAAATAAAATACTCTTATATTTTTATGAAAAAGCTATTCAAACTAAACATTTAAACTTTTTGTTAGTATTATATATTAGAAACTACTATTGTTATCTATGGTTACTTTTATAAAAAATGTAATAAAATATTACAAACTATGCCACACATCTATCTGGTTAATCTGTAGTCTCGTATATTTATAGTAGATATTATCAAAATCAACATTGAATACGTGAATCAGAGCCATTGAACACAGTGAAGGCAATGACAATACACAGAATCCAGATATAAACCGACCAAATTAAAAAGTTATAAAAACTCATAGTAAAGTGGTGCTAACTGACGTATTATAATGACTTTACTAACATATAAATTGTTTGGTTTATACTACTCTAACAAATATCATACAGAATTAATTGTACTACATTTGTGAGCATACCCAATTAAGAGTTTTAATTAAAATTATTGTCTTTTTCTACTTTACTTTGATACTTGAAGAGGCTTTTATCTTAACGATGCTAGAACTAGATGTATATCATAAATTAACTTTTAATTATAATAGTTTTATAGTAACTTCCTAGAATTTCCTAGTAAATTCATAAACCAAACAGAAAACTACAAATAGTGGATTTATTAAAAAAAAAGTTTAATTTTAAATTTCATCATTCATTTCATTCATTTTAAAAGTGATCTAGCTGCTCTCGCATGCATTGTTGTAATGCTGAATAATGAAAACACGCAACCATTGTTCGTACCGGAGCTTCGTGGAAAATTATTTGTTTATTTTGTTACATTTTTGTTTCTTGTTGGAGAGCTTTCATATACAAATAGAAAAAGTTTGAATGGGCATACGTTTGTGAAAATTTCTGTTGTTAATTTGTTCAGATTTGTTTTTACCAAGTTTTTACATCCCGTTACTAAGCATATTTATCATTGCAAAGCAGTCAAAAAATTCATGCCATAGCTTGGGTCATTATCATCATCAACCTGTGAGAGACTCACTGCAATGTTATAGGCCTCTTCCCGTACGAAGGTATGAGCGTAATCACCACGCCAGCCCACGACGTATTAGCGATAGTTCTATGCGTTCCCATATACAAGAACATTTCTCAGGTTCAGGTTTCCTCACGATGTTTCCCTTCACCGTCAACCGATAGTGTTACCAATTTAAATTAGTAAATGTTCGCGAATTTCGATAAAATCGTTAGTACATGCCGGGGTTCGAACCTGCGGACATCGGACTGATATTACGCAGGTCACACAGCTAAAACACCACCACTCTTATAGCTCGGTTACTTTGCAACCTGTAGGTAATTGAGTACTCATACTTCTTGAGTACTATTATTGGGTAATAATGAACGTCCTCGGCTTCGCATAGGAGCAGTAAGTGATGTCATGCGTGTCTACACGATTTAAATTCGAAACACATAAGAAAGCTAAAGAATGTTAGTGCTTTACCGCTTTGGGTGTTTTAGAGTTCATTAAAGTGGAACGCAGTATGCCATGACATACATGACGTACATAAATGATTCAGATAAATTCTTTGGCGTTTTTTTTTTTCTTCGAACTGACTACGCTATTGACCAAGGAAGGTCTTAACAGCTTCACCGGACTACTAAGGCGAGCGCTTAAGGCACTCAGCCGATTTAAAATTCTTTGGCGCTTTACCGCTTTGGACGCTTTATAATGATATGGTATGGTATGTTCCAAAAGGCTGTATTATAAGCATTAAATGATTAATGTGACTAATATATTTAAATAGACTTGTATTCATAATTGTCAAGATAGTATCGGAAATAAGCAATTTTTTTTTGTATATTTAATGATTTTAATTAATAGCTAGCAGATCGGTTCAAGATTAGTTAACACAGTTGCATTCTTTTTTTAAATGTGGGTATGTAAGACAGTTGAATATCTTGCACATGTTCCATTTCATCAGTAACAATTCGGCCAACAAGATTTCATAAGCCATATTTAGACAAATAAATCGTTACAATATAGGAATATCTTTTATTTATTTATAATATTTCTAGAGGCTGGACACCCGTATCATCATAGGCAGTTTCTCTCAGGACATGATTCCGAAGATATTTTGTGAGGTGAGTTCCCTTTGGTAGTTTGATTGTCTGCTATATAATATTTTGAAGAATTAATATTAAAACGTATCACGAAATTTAGATTTAGAAAAAATTTCAAACCGTCTGATTTGCTGTGGAATGACCTATAGATATCACGACAATTACTAGCAAATCACTAGTAACATTCTGCCATTTTTATTCTATTCTATTTTTACGCCATGAGATACTAATCTCCTTTATTTAATTTTAGGCAAACAATTTTCTAGTAGATTATCATAGTACCATTGTCGAGTAGGTTATTTATTACAAGTTTCTTGCTATCATTTCAATGAACTAAGAAAATAGTGGCCGTATTGTTAGAACTTTCCAGGGAGTTTTTATGGCTAGTCAGAATCCATGCTCCGATTCCGATTCACTCCATTTGTGCACAGCATCCCAAACTATATTACGTAAAACACCACATATATTGCAAAATACAGAACCAAATGACATCCCATATAATCATAATTATATTACAAGCCGATTTGATTTTTTTTTTTTTTTTTTTTTATTGTAGCTCGGCAAAGTGACTTTACTGTGCCTGATGGTAAGCACAGTACAATCCAAAAACAACGGCGACCACCGAAAGACATACTATCCATCGCCGGTCGCCGCTGTCATGCCGACCTGAAAGCGACCCGGTCAGGGACAGCCCCCCATTCCCCCCCCCCCCCGGTTGCTGGATATACACCGGCTGATCCCGGAACGCGACACGCCCAAACGTGCCACTATGGCGGGTGTTCCACCTGGTGTACGGTGGTCGCGATCCAGTCGGGTACAGACACCCTACCACCCCGCAAAAACCTACACCTGAACACTACACCTGAACAATCATCGCATCAAAACAAAGGAATATCACCGCTTATCACCAGCATGACAGTAATGGTAGCATGTTTTGAGATCGCAGGCGTTCAGACTGGGCATGTTCGGAGCTGAGTATGCCTGGCTTGTGGCCGGGACGCCACCCAGGATACGGGGAGCTGCCCCA
Source organism: Antheraea yamamai (assembly GCA_036509395.1). Classification (NCBI taxonomy): domain Eukaryota; kingdom Metazoa; phylum Arthropoda; class Insecta; order Lepidoptera; family Saturniidae; genus Antheraea; species Antheraea yamamai. Next base: position 2,033,767 of record AP028435.1, on the reverse strand, counting down.
TGTTCCAGGGCGCATCTAGCCCGAGCTCTCGAAGGGCTGGTCACCGTCACAGCATATAGGGGGATAGTTGGTAATCTATTATCATTCTCTGGGCTGGTGAGTGAAACCTTTATAATTAATTTTTACTCTTACACAACTCGTATAGGGAGTAAAATCGGGTGTTAAGACAAAGTCGTTATTTTTAAGGCGCTTACATTCCAATAATGATATCAATGCCTTATAAAGATATGCCAAAATAATGTTATTTGTTAACACATTGGCTGCCACAGGACGTTTCACGAAATTGACCTGGGAAGCCATTTTGTTATGATAATATTATGTTACCAAACCTGGTAATTATATTAAATAGTAATAATCAAGAAGTAAAAAAAATATATTATTGGAAGAAGAACACGGTACTAATTATCTCGTAGATATATTTAAATCTTAATAATTATATTCGAAACTGCAACACAGAAGTTCATGTAAGCCATACCTGTTTTTTTTTTCTCTTTCCTGAAGCCATTGAACACTGACACTGATATATAACTTTGCTCGTAGCTGTACAAATATGGCAACTAAAGAAAGGACGAGCTAACTCGCAGTGGATCTCCTGCGCAAGTTCACAAACTACGAGATACCTCGTTGTTGGCGGTCAACGTGTTAATTCATTTGTCAATATATAGTTAATTTAGATTTTAATTTCTCTTTATATTATTTCAATGAATCTCTTAGTGTCCAAAAAATGGATCAATACGTTTACGTCTAATACGTCTAAATTGTTTGGACATTTATGACGTCACATTAATTAGTATACCACCCGTGCAAAGGTGGGGCGGATCGTCAGTTTAAGAATATAGAAAAGAAGCTATACATTCAGCACATACAAAATTGTTTACTCTTTGTGTATGTGAAGCGTCGATCGACGCAGGTTCAAAGGATATCTCAGTGATGGAAAACATCGTGAAGCAACCACAGCATGGCGGTAGGTCTTTCGGCCGTGTCACTTAAGAGTCAATCACCCTCCAAGTTTAACGTGTTTACCATCGTAGACCAGACCGTCATTTAACATGAGGTGAGATTAAATTAAATAAGCCCTAGATAGAAAAAAAGGAAAACGATTTGCAGACAAACGAAATGTTCCATCGAGAGATGGAAGCGGCAGGAGTTCCAATGTCCCCGTACGCTCCGCAGACATATGATGCTGTGTGGGCTATAGCGTTAACCCTCAGTAGAGCTGAACAGCAATGGCGCCAACAGGAACAGACTCAGCAAAATGAAACAGCACATAATTTGGAACTTTGGCATTTCGACTACGATCGCAAAGACATGGCCGAAGAGTTTTTGAATCAACTCGCTAATTTAAAGTTTTTAGGTATTTCGGTAAGTATTTTCGATTACATTTTATATTATTTACATTTAACTTCAGAATACATTATTGTTAATACACGTAAGTGAATTAAAACCGTTTGTATCAGAAGAAATTCATTTTGTACTCGGTTAGGCAAAACCAAATAAACTCACTATTACACGATTATTGTATAGTCACACTTAGTAATAATGCTGTAACCATAGTACGTTTGAATATCGTTTCCTTGTTGATCGATCGATGAGAATATCGTATTTGCTCCGAACTGTGAAATAGAATTCCACACAGACGCACCGCGTAGCTTTTTCTTTTTTTCCGAACTGACTACGCTATTGGCCTAGCAAGGCCTTTACAGCTTAACCGGACTACACCGCGGCGCGCTTATATTGTTTAAGGGTGAGAAACTCTAGAAGGCTGACGTCACTATTCGAACGATTCTACGTTCGAAATGAGCTATCTGTAGAACCCCATTGTGTTTGTCTCCCACAGTCCGTGGTCGATAAATGTTTTGCTTATTTGTAACGAGTTCGCATACAGGATATAAAATTATTATCTTTAACGGTTGTTAATTTTAATAATTTAATATCCGTCTGGGCTGCTAGAAGTTCTATCAACAATTTAAAAATCTGTCGGCAAGCATTAATAGGAGTATTACAGCAGTTACATTTCAAAGTCAACTCACTTCTAGACTTAACATGTTGCATTACCTTACATCGTCATTTAAGACAAAGAAGTTTATATTGCAGTCAAACGCATGGGCTGGTGGTGTATGGTGTAGTAAGGGCTAAAACAGCATAATATTTTTTTTGTATGAACTTCGTTAAATACGAATCATTAAGTTTAGGAGCGGCTACTATCACAAATGTTGGTGAACGTAATTGAATAGTCTGCGAGTATCTACTCCATTCACTTGAATATATGTACGTGATATACAATATGGTACGCCCCGAAAAAGATTGAACTAAAAAATATTTCTCGCAAATGTGACCCTTTACTTCCAGGGTCCCGTTTCATTCAACGGAGCCGACAGGATAGGAACCTCAGCTTTTTACCAGATTCAAGGTAATACAAAATTAACTGCAGTATTTTATATTTATATAGGGTTTATAGATTTCATATGCTGTACTTGTAACTGTAGCATTACCAATGATGACCAATATTAAAATACTACCAGACCTTAAAACAACAAGGATAGTATTACTTTATTTTGTATTCTTTTTCAACATGCTACTCGGGACAGTTTGTCAAATCTTTAATCTTAAACGTTTTGGATAACCTGTGAAACAGTCTAGCTCTTCTATGGATCCATACCGAGCTCTCTCTTTGCTAAAGGCTGATCATAATACCTCTGAACCCTAATAGCTTTCGATTTTCTATACATTTCCAGGAGGTAAACCAAGAATAGTAGCTCTGTACATACACGGGAGGGCGATGGAGTGCACGGAGTGTGTGCGCCCTCAGTGGTCTGGCGGTGTTCCTGCTGCTAGGAGAGTTCTAGTCCTACGTATAGACTCGGTTTGGGCCCCGGCGCGGCTTGCTGTTGCGGTACTCGCCGCAGCCGGAGTCGCTTTGGCTCTCAGTTTTCTGGCTTTTAACTTGCATTACAGTAAAAGAAGGTATTGTAATAATTACTACCATCATTTTTTGTGACGCTAGATCACAAGTAATGCTACTTCACGATAGAATAAATTTTGCTGATAGTTTTAGACGAAATTTCCAAAATCTCGACTCTTTGAGATTATCTAGGATAAAGATCATTTAAAAAAATGGAAGATAATGCCCCTTAATAATAATCAGGAAGCTATTTCCCAAATATCACTGCAGAAGCTACTAAGTAAGTAAAGACGTATTAGTTATTCTTTGAATTTTAAAATTTTAAAAGATGCTATCTCATAAACTATATGCTATACGAAGTCCCGTAGTATAAACACTTAACTTTACTCATATACTCATTTTGGTATATTACTAGACCCATACAGAGAATTATAAACTCTTACATATACACACAAATACATACCTTAACGCGTAACGAATTTTTTTCCCTACCATACCATAAAAAGTTTTACTTTAACAATGGAAACTGCACTTGCTTCTTTTTATAGCATAGCAATTGTCTAATTATAATAATAAGATATAATTTTTGTTTTTGATTTCAGATCAATTAAGTTATCATCACCCAGACTTAACAACATGACTCTTATTGGGTGTGTACTCGTTTATACTGCGGTAGCATTACTAGGAGTTGATAATGCAACTCTACCAACTCACATACCCTTCTCAGCGATGTGTATCGTAAGTAGCATTACTCTATCTACATGAATTTCAACGGAACAGATATCTTTGGACAGTAAATATACATTTTTAAGAAATTCAGCATCAACCTTATAGTAAAGTAATTCAAAGTTAGTAAACTTTTTGGAACGAAGTTCTTTAACTCGGCTTGCGGTAAAAGGTGGCTGGTAGAAGTCATCACGTAAGAAAAAAGCGTTATGACGTCTCCATGCGCCGCTATAACTTTCTATTGTATAAAAATATGTGCGCGCGAGTATCTAAATACTTTTGATAAGGAACGCCTAAAAATTTCAATAAACTTATGTTTAGTAACCCTTTTTTTGGATATTGTCCAATATAAATAAAAATCTTTGAGCAAAAAAGCTTGTTTGCAAATATGGTGAACTATAATCATCAGCCCAGAGCAGTCCATTGCAGGGCATTAGTGTGTCCGTTATTTACCAAATTGGCTTTTTTGACTTGGGTATCGTTCAAATCGTTAGTTTATGGCCTAAAAACATTTAAGAAAAAACAATTTCGTTGCCATTTAACCGTCCTTAAATGACGATACTTTCCCCTTTCAATTAACTTCGGGTCTTTTCACTTTATAGAAATTAATTTGTATATTTCTTGTTTTATTGAATAACTTACCAAATATTATTAATTCTCCATCTATTATGATGCCTTGAGGTGGAGAAATTTTGATATGGGCGTCAAAAATTTATTTTGTATATCTTGATAAGGTTAAAATTAGAAAAAAAATATTAGAAAAAACGATGAAAATAAATTTTGGTACGGTTAAACGGCTTCGGATTTTTTTTCTTATATATGTTTAGGCTATACACTAACGATTTGAACGATACCCAAATCAAAGAACCCAACATGGTAAATAATGGACCACCCTACTGGGCATAAACCTGTCGTGAAGCTCACTCTTGAATCCAATCTCCAGTTTTCCGCAGTCAGCTTCTTCCAGTAGTATTTTCCACATCTTCACTCCAATGTTTCAAAGTATCCAAAAGTACATTTGCTAAAACCAAAAAACCTATTAATATCCTGAATTATTTGATAAAAATTATATTCGGAAGTATTTCTTTCTTTTCCATATTTTTTCAGAGCAGAGTGTACATCCTCTCGGCAGGATTCTCATTAGCTTTCGGTTCTATGTTCGCGAAGACTTACCGTGTCCATCGAATATTCATCAGGTGAATCATTTTAAATTCCACGATATACATAACACATTTTTTTTTACCAACATGGCTTTACGTTTTATTTAAAGCCAGTTTGAGTATAACAATCACTCGAGTCCATTCTCAGTTATGCAAAACTATAATGACTAGTGATAGTCTAGTAGTCAAAATTCTGAAAAAGAACTTTTTCCAAACATTTTTATTGATAACGCTAAAGCTAGTCAATATCTGATAAACAAAAAAAGGATAAAGAAAATCTGTTGAGAAATAGACGAGAAAGATGTATCTTCCTGTTTTGTCGCTCCTGTTTATACATAAAACAAGTCACAGCGACAAATACAGTATTCAATCAGTCGACAATAATAAAAGTTGAATACTCTGTTTAACCGTACGATTAAATAATATATATATATATATATATATATATATATATATATATATATATATGTTTTGGGTAGAATTTATAGACATTGTTGGTTAAATATACAAAGTTAATAGTCTAATGAGACACTCAATTCCCCAGCAACCGTAGTGGTGTATGCAAAACAAAGCTTCTGCAAGACACACCGCTGATCTTCCTTGTTTGCGCTTTACTCCTCATCGACGGATTGATTGTCACTTTGTGGGCGATATTAGACCCTATGGAAAGGCATCTTAAGAATCTAACAATCGAGATTAGCACTACAGATCGCAGCGTCACGTACCAACCTCAGGTCAGATTCTTAACACTTAACAAGAATTACTGCGATTGAATTCCATTCAAGCCAACTGAAACTTAATTTGAAATCATTACAACAGTAATAGGAAAAGTAGTTGAATTTAAATTTAACGCAATATGAATTTGCAACTCTAACAATACTCTTCGAAATATAGCTCATATGCAAATTGATCCAATCACGTGTGGTATTCATAGTTCTAACTAACAGAAGGTGAACTAGTTTCTCTAGTTCTAATGTACTATGATTATAATAGAAGTTATAAATAAAAATGACAATTATTTCGGACCATATGAATTACAGGTTCCAAAAAGTGTAGAATTTGGTCCTGACATTTAAGAGGTGGAAACATTTCTTTGTACTTTATACGACTTACCGTTTGACCACAATCACACCTAATGTTAAATGATGATGTGGTCTTCTAAACACGCTAAACCTAGAGAACTGGCTCTCAAGTGCCAGAACACACCCGTAGGTGCTAAATGACATTCTAACTTCAGGTTGGTAGCTAGCAAGGTGAGCTAAGGAAAAGCCTTACCACTATGCTATGCTTTTATCACAATGTTTTCCCTTCACCGAAAGCTGCGACTCGATCGAATTTATGTCGATCAGCGCGATGCCCGTACACTTCTCGCAATTCTTGGTCATTTAACTGATTTTAAGTCCTGTTTATCACGCAATATTTAAATTTTCCTTATTCACTTATATTTATTACAGATAGAAGTTTGCAAATCGCAAAACACGGCCGGTTGGTTGTGTGCTCTCTACGCTTATAAGGGCCTTCTCCTTATAGTCGGAGTGTACATGGCCTGGGAGACCAGAAACGTAAAGATCTCCGCATTAAACGATTCCAAATACATCGGAATCAGTGTCTACTCCGTTGTGTTGACAAGTGCGAGCGTCGTTGTTATAGGCACCATCATATCAGAGAGAGCAACATTAGCTTACATCACAATTACCAGCCTAATACTGATCACTACTACATCGACTTTATGTTTATTGTTCCTGCCTAAAATAATAGCTATTAGGAGTAATAGTGAGTATAATTTACAACTTAGTAAACATATATATTATTAAGTGACAACTTATTTAAGACCTTTTTGTAATTTGATACTCCTTGCAAGGAAAAATTAACATCAAAAAGAGATAAATACATACATCTATAGGATTTCACGTGCCTAAAAATGAGATAGAACGCACTATACAGTGTTTCTTATATTCGCAGGCTCGTTATTGTCTATTGCTGTAGCGTGCATTATTATGATGCTTTGGATATCCGTCACTTTTATTCAGGTGTGTTTGAAACATGACTCCTATAATAATATAGATGCAAATATGAAATTGTTTGTTTGGTTGTTACGTTCTCATACATTAACTATTCAACCAATCATGTTGATTTTTGTCATACACGTTGTCAGAGGGTCAGAAAAGGATATAAGGTACCTTTAAGACAGAAAAAAAATACTGCTCTTGAGCAATAATTCATATGTATATTAAAGAAAGAGAAGTCGCGAGCAAAAACTACTTGCAATATAAGAGCAAATTTTTTATGACTTTATGCCTATTTCCAGCTGAAGAAGACCCTGTTATACAAAGTCTTGGCCTAAGACTGGAATGTAAAACCAGAAGATTCGTGACAGATGAGACTCAGGAATTGCACTTCAGGATAGAGATACAGAATAAAGTTTACAAGAGAGAAGTCGCCGCTCTCGATAAGGAGATTGGGAGATTGGAAAAATTACTAGCAGAGCCTCTGGAATCTGCTACCGGTTCCATGGCATCTATAGCTTTACATAGACGAGTAAGTATATAATAAGTTCAAAACATAAAATTTTTATTAATTACTAATTGTTACTTATGATTTCATCCGCATGGAATTTAGTAAACAATTTTTGTTCCGTGTAAGCGTTACACGCGTACGATACTGTACATTGCTTATTTAGTTTATTATCTTTGCGCGAAATCCTATTTTTTTTCACTAAACTAAAACTAGCTAAGTTACTCCTTATAACATTAACGATCTACCAGTGAAAGTCTGTTAAAATCAATTCAACCATTTCGGAGTTATACCACCTGGTGTAGCGTTTACTAAATTGGTCAGTCGCCGTTAAACTTGTGAGTAAATCACAGTTTGTTGACGTAATACGTTTGTAGCGATACCCGCTGACAGACAATGTTTCTGTGTGGCCTACTACAATTAGCGTAAAATACCAAAATCATCACTCTGAAAATATGAAGCATTCTAGGAATGGACCAGACGACTACGGATTATTAGGATTAAGTACACACCTGTAACGCGCAAACTACAAAACACAAAGAAATTATTACAGGTCATCGCTGCTCATTTTATAATATTTATAGCAAACTCATAACAAAAAATAATCTTATAATTTTTTTGTCTATTTCGGCTAATGTACGAAACGGTTTGACCGATTTTGACGAAACTTTCACTGGTAGATATAAGGATATATTGTTATAAGGAATTACTTAGGCTACATTACTTTATAATTAGGATTCCGTGCAAATATACTAAATAAAGAAGCAGAGACTAATACCGCGCGCGCCCCACGCGCACATGTCGACTAGTTTTTTTTTCTAAATTCCACACCGACGATGTCATGGCTAGCAATTAGTTACAAATATTAGTCAATGTATACTTTTATTACAGACCGAACTAAATATAGTAGAAGAAGAAGGTAGAACAACGGATTCCGATCGGCGAACCCCAAGCATTAGTGGAGGTTTACCGATGCTCCTACTCTCTGTTCTCCCTCCAGTCATTCCACGGGCAAGCTGGCCTTCCGCTGAAGCGTTTCGCGGAAGAAACTCAGTTAGTTTCAGCTCTCAACCGAGACTAAATTACAGAAAATCACAACCGGCTATAGATCTGTATAATCTATGTTTGAATAAGAGAGACGAACAGCCCGGTTTTCTCAGCAAATTGAAGAGTTTCTTCGGTAGCCGACCGTCTAGTAGAAAAGCGTCCACCATGTCCATAGCAGACCCGACTGGGCAGAGCATAGCCGCGGCTCTTAGAATGCACGTAGGGATGATAGCTGGACTTGTACCAGGGAACAGGAAAAATTCTATGGTGTTATCCTGCAACACCCTTCACGTACCACATCCTGAGCTGAAGTTAAGGAGGGAATCCTATGCCAGGAGTGGTCCCATCATCAGGATTACTGATGATGAACCGTCCTGTTCAAACTATGTATCAGAAGCTAGTTTATCGTCGGGGACTCAGAAATATGTCGCCGAACCAGAAACGAAAGTGAACTTCGTGTTACCAGAAACGCATAGGAAATCGATGTCCCATCAGAACTCTAGTGAAAGGATCAAAGGTTCTCCAAGATTTCCACATAGAATATCCCCGACCACCACGAGTTTAACAACACTGGATTCTCGTAGGAAAACGAGCGCTGACAGTGTGTTTAACATATCTGGAAGAATATTCGATGAACAACGAAGATATAGCCATCAGAACGTTGGAAGCCAAGAGTCGAAAACCAAAGTTATATTGGAAAGCAGGTGGAAGTCCACTGAAGATGCAAGACCTGGCCCTTCTACGAGAGACTAACCTACATAGTCGTGGGTTTTTGTATAGCAAATTTATTAGAGATTATTTGTGTAGTAAACTAAAATATTAATAAACTGTATCTATCAGTAATATTTATATTTCTATGTGTTTACTTACGAACAGTGGAGATTTGGCCTCTTATATTTTTTAGTTATTTATTAATTTATACGGAGGCTTTTGACAACAGCCACATATACTGTACTTAGAATGTACAATATATTTTTATTATTACTCTTGTATAATACATAATTGTGCTCAAATTAGTTTACATTTTGGCACTAATGTACAAAATTCAAAGGATTTATATATCGTGTAATTTTAGATGATTAATATTTGAAACAAAAAGCAATAAATCGAGTAATATAATAACTAAAATATTATAGAGAAGTAATGTCGACATATTTTAAACATAACATTTAAGTACTTGATTTAATCTTTTTTATTTAAGTTTATTTAGTTTTAATTAGACATAATCTCTATTAGTTTAACAGATAAACGACTCAAAAATCGTATGGTCCCTTCAAAACTTTCCAATATTTTTCCCGCGTAAATTAGAATATGTGTCATAAACATAGCCTTAATACGTGTATGATTGTATAGTATTTAGTATATAATTATTGTAACAAAGTGTTTATAACACGGATAAAAGGTACATACACCAATTGAGTAGTTACTATAGATATTAGAGGGTCTAGCCCTTTTCGGCATATATTTTTTGGTATGACTAGAATGATTTATTACAAAGTTAGCAATTCGTTATTTGAATGAATTTGGCACCCTTCAATCAAAAGCTCCATGCTTGTCCTCCTAACTATTTATATAAAACTATTTCTTTTAATCGAATCCCCTAATTAAGTATTTCGCAAAAGTATAACAGTAATATGGATGATTAAACGCCGGCTTCAAATGACAAATTCAGAAAAGATCGTCCAGCACTTATTGGTGTGTTCTAGCGGCCGCTTTTAAGTGTAAGTTTCTATAGTTGACGCATTATGAACTGAGGCTTCGGATCATAAATCATATTTATCTGTCTGTCTCGCTCGCACTTACAGGTCTTATGGAGAGGTGTAGTGATGTGCGTAAGAATTGTAGAGGTGCATATCGATAACGGGATAGGTACGATCGATATGCTAAATTATGTTAAGTATTAATAGGAATAATTTTTCGCTATCTGGAAATAAAAGTTTTTAATTTGTAAGATAAACTGTTTATTTCGACGTAATCATAGAGAAACTGTATAGATCGTAATGTGACCCTGAAAAGAGCCGTTTCTATCTTTTCTTGGGATATTTCTTAATTCTTCAAAAATCCTCATCCGTATCTTCCCCATGAGTCATCTTCCTGTAGGTTAATTATCAGAGGTGGTGCTTGATCTCTTAAAATAGTGAGTGTCATAATAAAAAATCTTATATTTAGAGAAAAACAACAACCCTTACTCGTAACGACCAATCAGGAGTCAGAGTGCTAATGAAGGTCACGATGACGCGTCGACCACGCGTGCGCAGGCAGCTAAGTAATCGGTACTTCAGAACGGGTTGTATTACGTGCACATTCCTACTGTCAGTGACATTTATTGCCCGACGACTCAGTTTAAAATTCGTCGACTACAGGATTTACTTATTTACTGCATAACATATTTATATCGCATAAAAAGGCGATGCACGATTCGTTTTAACAAATCGAATTAAGTCTAAGAAAATGTAAAGCAATTTATGTAAAATATTTTACAATGTCGTCTGATTTATTTTAAACGTCCATCTATCCCCCAGTTCCCTGTACTTATATTAGCTGACCGTATCTTAAATGTTACAATATTTTTGTTTCTAACGCCTATATATGCTAATATTAGCATTCTTCGAAAAAAATATAATTTATTTTTGGTAATTCTAGGTGTTTGATCTAACAAAATGGGCATCACTCCCAGTTGTAAAATCAATTAGGTAACACAACTTGATTTCTAGTCACGAAAGTCAGGAATTTTATTTCAATTTTGTAGACTATTATTTTATTGATTTATATACTGAATGAATCCGTAACAATGATTCTAAATATTTCATATCTCCCAGGTGTTACACGACGGTTCAATTTTGTAATTTTACTTTTTATTATGAGACTCTTTGTAAGCCACTTACTATAGAGTAAAAAAGATCCTTGGTAAATTTCTCGATCACAATAATTATATATCAATTTCAAATAGATGTATTGGTTGTGTGTAAATGGTTGAGATCAACGAAATACTTATACAATGCGGGAATATAGTGTAACTCACAAGTTCTATCGTATTTCTGGTATGTTTGCTTATTTCAGTTTAACTGGTAATCAGTTGATTAGTTGAAGGGAAATATTATGAGGCAACCTTATTGCTCGAGTAATGTTCTCGTAGAACATTATATAGTTAACATACTTTTCTGCATTTAAAATAGCCAATACATCGTAGGCTGACATTGGGATTCTGCCCGTGCCTCTTCCTGGGAAGAAGCCTCTAAATACTTCTTATATAGTTAAATTCTTAAAGTGTATGGGTGTAGTGTAACTTAAAATTGGGGGGCGTGAACACGTTTAATAATTACTCTCTTTTCCAGATAATTATGTTTTTATTGTAAAAAATAACTAAAATAATGTTTCCTGAAGTGTTCAAATTTGTCAAAAACGATGCCACAAATGTCAAAACCTAGTCAATTCCTTGTTTAGTGTGGTAATAAAACGTAAATACTTAACAATTATCGTTTCATTGTCTTTCCGGGTAACCTAACCCTAACAATATTTTTTTATTTAATTTTTTTTTATGTTAGCACGTCACAGTTATAATCACATCCAAAAACAATATTGGCAGGCTATCACCAACCGTCGCTTTCATGCCAGCCTGCAAGTCTCTCTGCTGTTGGATATAGCACAGCTCCTCCCGAAATACGACTAACCAAAAGAGCGCCACTGAGATAACATAAATGGTGATCGCGAACAGGTCAGGTATACGTTCCGTACCATCTCTTGAAGCCTAAATATACAATGCACAACCAAGGAACGTAAAACTACAGTATTACATACATGTTAAGCCTGTTTAGGGATGAAAACGATGTATCGATGAAAATGATGTATCGATGTTTAACATCGTTGTTAAATGTTGTCGATGTTTTCATGAGCGATGTTGCATACCTAAACTTGATCTAAGATGGTCGCGATTCAGTCAGACAAAATTTTGGTGCCCTGTCCAAATATAGACACCATTTTAAGTAACGCTAGAATTAAATTTCACAAGTCTAACTAGGTTACTTTTACGATAGAACTTAGCGTTTGACCATAATCTAACGTTAACACCATGTCAGGTCAAGGTATGATCGCAAATCATAATAATCAGAACAATTAGTTCAAGAACTAAACGTAATATCCGGCTCGAAGGACCAAAATGTAAGGGTGAGGAGCAAGTCTTGCTTTACATATATTCTTGAGATGCGCGTTTGTGGGAATAAAATTGTGTGTTAGGTCACAATTATGTAATTTAATGTGTTACAACGATGTTGTGCAAACTAACTGAGTGCTTGGGTGCAACTGACAATCCAAGTATTTTATAAATATAATTTTAATTCATACATGTGCTCATGGTTAAAAAAGAAAAGCATCCACAACTCAATTAAAACACATATTTATCTGTCATTTTATTTATTCATATATACAAAGTACTCGATCGAAAAATAGATACAGAACAGTGCGTATAACTCGGTATGTACAATGGTACATTATGACGTATCATAGTGATTCTAGTATACCATGACGAAAGATTGATTATGCCCCTGTATCTTCTGTACATATAATAATGTAAATTAGGAGTGTGCGAATATCGTTCGAATCGAATCGAATCGAATATCAATATTCGATTCGAAATTCGAATCGAATTATTCGAATTTTCGAATTATTCGAAATTCTTCGAATAATTCGAAATATTTCGAATAATTCGTAAAAATTTCGAATAATTCGAAAGTTTTCGAATAATTTGCGAATTAAGGGGGTATTCTAGTCTAGAAGCATGAATTTCAGGTAATTTTTTGAAGTGCCGTAAAAAAAAGGCAATCATATTGACTGTTAAATTTTTATTCGAAAATTGAAAATAAGAAACCCTGAAAAAAATTCGAATTACTCGAAATTTTTCGAATTATTTGAAATTTTTCGAATTATTCGAAATTTTTCGAATTATTCGAAATTTTTCGAATTATTCGGGAACTTTCGAATAATTCGAAAATTTCGATTCGAGTTTCGAATCGAATATTAATATTCGATTCGAAACGAATAATTCGTAAGTTCGAATTATTCGCACACCCCTAATGTAAATCTAACGTGTCTGTACATTTTAGATTTTTGTAAAAAAAGTTATTGCAGGTGTCTAGAAATAAGTAATAAAATACATTTCCATCACTTTAAGAAATGTCTGTCTGTCTGTTTGTATGAACACGCATCACTGTTAAAGTACTGCATTCATAATAAAACCTTCCTGAAGTAACATTTAGTCTTTGTTTCATTAAAATCGTTTCGGTCTATCAAAAGTTATTGTAATTTTAATGACGACGCGACTTAAGTACAAAGACGGAGAGAAAAGCAGGTAAGTAAATGGACTTAATACATTCAGACGACTTTATTACTAACTGTTTTGTACATAAGGTTTCACGCGGACGAAGTCGCGGGCACAACTACTCTATAATATACTCTGGATCTGTGTATATCTCTCTCATCTTAAAAGGCTTTAAGTTCTTGCAAACTATGTAATGGGTAATCACTACCCACTCGCAGCAGTCATTTTTGCAATCCGGTCCTCGATTATTCTCCGTATATTAGCGTTTACTTGAGGCAGCTCATTGTGTTTCCTCACTGAGGCCTCTATTTTCTGGACGAGCTGAACCTCCCGTGGCCAGGCTACGAAGTTTGTGACAGTACAACCCTCAGGAGAACCGAGCCGACCGGTCCTACCACTGCGGTGTATGTAATCCGCGGTATACAACGGGAAATCGTAATTTATTACATGGCCAGTCTGTAATAATATTATTTTTTCATGTAACATAACACTGGCAAATGTGTCAATCACGCCTTGCCAAAATTAAGAAAAAAAACCTTTTCGTACTTCAATGATTATTACATATAACTTCAGAATTGGCAGTATGGATCAGTTCCTTCGCCTGTCCTATTGGACGAATATTATTACTACTACTGATTATTATAATATTTTACATAATTAATCGGAGTTTTTGGCGGGTTCTTAGTCTATCATGTAGTGGATTTGGTATATTTGGTACTTAACGGTAGTGCTTTACATAATATAGTTCCGATATTGTGCACAACTGAGGTGAATGGGAATGAATACCACGGAGTATGAATGCTGCAATGCTACAAAAACTCCATGGAATTCTAACAATGCCACCATCTTGTTACAACATTGAAATTATCCCAAGACACTTATCATATTATTATCTACTCGACAATGACAATAATAATCTAGAAGATTAGTTGCCAAAAAATAGGAGAAATATTTGATTAAAATTTATCTCCAAATGGGTAAACAAACGCATTTACTCACTGAGCGTTCCAAATAAGAAGATAATCCTCCGTCCTCGTCAACTTCAAAATATATAAATATAATTAAAAATAACTTGTCAAAATAATACCGTCAGCAAAGTAGTATCAGCAAACACAAAATATTTAAAGAAGTTATTATGTGCTAATAATATTCATGGTTGCATCTACTACTGCTAGCTGTAAGTGTGGATTGTCATTACCCTTTTGTGTTTTAGGTGTGGTTTGTTCTCAACTTAGAACTAAAATTAATCTTTTCAATTACCATTGAAAGTTTTTATGCATACTTTTCTGACTTGGATTATCATAATCATTACATGACACGGGCTGAATTTTGGAAAGAGAACATGAATGCCAAATGGAAAAAAATGGTAAATTGCTTTAATACAAAAATGTATATTGTATAAAAAAAAACCTATTTACTTACTTCACTTTAAATTAAGATGGCAAAAACTTTTCTGTTTTCAGTACTATTAATAAGAGACAGCTATTTTGCACAACTATTCTTATACCTTGTTCATTATTTTACTGTGCCGCGGCCTGCACTTCCGAGTAATATAGGCAAGTGTTTATAAAAATATAAGCTTCCGTATTATACACATTTATTATTTTATAGATTGTTATATTGTTATGCAAGTTGCATTTGAAGCCAAATTGCGGTTTGACAGTTATCTCCTTATTTGAATCTCATACTACGTACATATATAATTACTGTAATGAAAAAAAACCAACTCAACGAATCAACTCTAAATTATAGACTACTAGCCTCAGCCCGCGACTTCGTCCGCGTGGAATAGTTACTTTGGGCTAATGCTAACATGCAGCGGAAGCTCTCAAGATGATAAAATCACCAGATTTTGAAACATTCTTCATTGGTGCTCCGCTTCTATTGGTCTTAGTGTGATGATATATAGCCTATAACTTTCCTCGATAAATGAGCTATATAACCTTGAAAGAATTTTTCAAATTGAACCAGTAGTAGTAAGTAGTATGCTTTTATGTCCGTGATTTTCTCAGAAACTAATGATCTGATTTGGATAGGGTTTTCAATGTTGGATGCTTATTTTTTCAGGGATTTTTATTACACAAAACATTAAAATCTGATGAATATTTTCGGAGATATGTAAAAAAACTCTTCAATAACTAACAAATTCGGTTTGGGACTTCAAAATAAATATAATAATAGGTAATATTTGAATGTTGTAATTGCATCTTATTTTTTTATTAAAAAGACAAAGTTTAATGTTTTTGAAGGTAGTTCATTTTTTTTTTAATTTTTTGTACTAATAAAAACACATTTATCTACTCACCATTGTGGTATCCAATCCCCGCGATGCTATATCAGTGCAAGAAAGTACACCGACCTTTCCGCTCTTGTACAGTTCAAACTTGCCCATTTTCAATGGAACAGCCATCTTTCCGTTAATATTTACACACTCGATATTGTTCTCATTGAGAAACATCGAAACAAAGTCGCAAGTAGAGGTTTGGTTACTGAAAATCATCACTGGTCGTTTCTGATTCACATCGGCTCGCACAATTTTTAGCAGTTCAACAGGTTTTTGGGCTTTACCGAGACGTATAAACCTGAAAATATAGATAGTTCTAAATAATAGAACTATTACCTGACACATTTTTCTTTAAACAAAAAAAAATGTAAATCGTAAGAAACACAGAGCTAATGAGTAATGATGGTCCTTATTTCAACAAATAATAAAAAATTGATTGAACCATTATTCTGCTATTAATTAGCTCTTTAACATTATCATTATTGACAACAGTTGTCAGCCTGGAAACGAGCAAGCATTATACAAAGACCAATAGGATTGAAGTGACAACTGAGTTGCTCACACTTAAAGCCACAATAAGAATAAGAAATATTAATTTTTCCAACATATTATATAAATAGCTAACAATATGATACAAAACAGCAAATTAATATCGACCCAAAAGTACAATAACATAATATAACACCAATACATCATTATTATTTGGCCATTAATTTTCATTAATACCTCAGACTGCCACATTTTAAAGCCTACTGCCAGAGCTTCTATACCAGCAATCTCTGGACCTCATATACACTGCTTGCATACAATGCATTGCGTATACAGTACAACAATGTCTTCAGGGCATTGATGGGGTTGCCTCGATATTGTAGTGCATCGGGCATGTTTGCTGAAGCTCGTGTGGATGATTTTTAAGCAATCATTCGAAAAAAAGCAAACTCCCTGATGGATCGAATGTGTGGCAGCTCAAATAGTATCTTGAAGATGTTATCAAGTAGATCTGATAGTTTGTTTGTTCACAAATGGACAAAGTTGTTAAAAAGTGTGTGCACCTATACAAATTAATATATTTTGATTGTGGGTGTGTATGTGTGAAGAAATTTGTAAATAATATTAAAACATGCTGTATTATTACCTTTAACATAGGCTAAGTTTTACTAACAAAAATGGATGTAATATCTGAATCGAATAAATTATTATTATTTTATCTCATAAAATCATTATAATTATTCTTACTTGTTTGGTACATGAGGAAGAAGTTTGTGAATGTTAGAAGTTGTGACTGTTTTTAAAGAATCGGGAGCCACAAAAGCATTAACACTCTCTGGCAGTTCATGGGGCATTGTCGCACTCACGAGAGTCAATTGACATCCTTCTGGAGGTGTTTTGATGTCAGTTTTATATTGTATCTAGAAACAAAAAATCCTAGAATAAATCATTATACATCCCTACATGCACATATTCAGTAACTAAGTGGATTAATAAAAACCTATACCCAACTATGTTGCACCTACTATGGGTATGGTAATAAATGCATCACAGCTTATTTGCAGTGTTCTTTTACTAACTTATTTATTCACAGCTAAGGAAAACGCAACAGTCAACTCTCAGAAAAAAGGATACAGTAAGAATACTACACTGAAGCCCAAACACATGTTAACAAAGCTTACACTAGTAAGGATATTGATAAGTTATTTTATATAACATTAAATATTAAACACTTGATATTAAAAATAAAATAGGAATAAATGAAAAAGTGAAAATAAATTAAATTATAAAAACTATAATTAAACCCTGGGAAATAAAACTAAATGATAAATATAATTCCTAAAACTAAAAAGTGTAGAATATTGAAATATAATTTACTGTATGTATTTAAAGAAGTCCAGGATATAAAATGAGCTTGATTGGCCTCTTGTATTTAAAATCTGTTTTTTCTTTTTTATCAATGAAATCAAGTAGCTCTGAGATTTACAATCTGGCATGACATTGCCACAATCAGGAAGAGAGCCTTGTCATTATCTGTATAAATAACTCGATATAGGTCATCTGTTATGTGGACATCACTCAAAAACTACTGGATAAGTTTTGACAAAAAGAATAATCATAATTGCCTCATTAATACACATTATAAAACAAAGTCCTCTGCCACTTTGTCTGTCTGTTCGTGATAAACTCAAAAACTACCAAACGGATTTTTATGCGGTTTTCGCCAGTAGATAAAGTGATTCTTGAGGAAGGTTTAGGTATGTAATTTATCAAGGTTTTTTTTTATTATCAGAGCTGGATAACATCCGCTGGGCCTGCTAGTTGAATATAAAGTTATTAGAATTTTAAAAAACTAGAATTTTATGAGCACTGCCCATTTGATGAGGTGTGTTTTCTTGCTATGGAGAAGTGAGGAAAATGGCTTATGTTTACCTCTTTATGTTAAATATGTTGTTAAGATGAACAATGCAGATGAAGCTAGTCCAAAAATAAAATGTTACTTATTACACTACAAATTACTTACAGAGAACTTCTGCATCAAATGTGATACTTTCCCCAGAAAACTGTCATCTAACAATGTATCCGCCTCGTCTAATACAACATGGTGAACATTATGAGTCTTATATATCCCAGTAGTTACGAGTTTACTGAACGCACCTAATGTTGTTACAAGGATGTCACAGTACTCCACTGGAGGGTTTAGCATCTTCTGTTTGGTTTTACCTCCAACGAGCGACATAACACTCAAGTCAAGATTCTGGGCTACTGTTTGAGCCACTTCTGCTATTTGTGATGCTGGAATTAGGAATAAATTTGATAAAACAATCACATAGTTACATTAGATTAAAACAGATCAAAAATATTAAATTTGGCCACTAAACCTAAAAAAAAGTTAATGGGGTTGAGAGACAAAAAGAAAAAATTAAGTTGAGCACATAATATACAAAAAAAACAAGAACATTGTCTATATCTTGTAGCACATTCGGAAATAAAAATGCTTTAATATTATTATTAATACATATTTATATTCCATGTTCTCTAGTATTCAACCAGGATAGTAAAGTATCTATACATATATCAAGGAGCGGAGAGGCTTACAGGTTAGCATAACAGTGGTGGCTGATGATTAATTGTAGATCCTTTAGTAATCACCATTATTTTTGGATTACATTGCATCGGTTTGCATTAATTAATGCATAAACAAAAAACTTATAAAATTTCTGTTGACGTAGAAGTATGTTTATAAAGCAGCAGTGGCCAAACCTTTTTAAAGCAAATGCACAATAAAAAATGTTTACAGGCCGGTAGGCACATAATGAAAAATTTTAACAGTGCTATGTGTGCATATTTTTTTTTAGATGGAAATCAAACATATTTCATACCATTTAAGAAATTGTATTTTTTAATTTGTATTTTAGAAATCTTGCAATGGGGTTATTACATATCAACAGTGGATGAACTTAATCCCTCTTGCCAGAGTTGGCCACCATTGCTACAAAGGAATGTAAGCATGCGTATTTCACCATGAACCAATTTAATTGAGTAGTCATGATGACTAACCATTTTGGTTTCCTTTCCAATCCACCAACACTCTCATATGCACATGTACATAATTGCTGTTACCAACAATAATTCATAAAAGAACATGAAAACTATGAATCTGGTGTACTTTCCACGTGTCCTGACTTGACCATCATTAATCTGGTCAATAATTGTGATTATCTAACAAATTTTCTCATACCATACAATAAAAACATCTTTTACATAACAGACATGATTATCATTTTGGTACTTATGTATTAACACCACAGTGCTCACCGACCGCTGCCTCGGCTGCGGCCGTCTAGCACTATCCTTTTTTACAAGCCTAACCTAACCAAACCGAGACTAAACTGTTTTCATTTAACTTAAAAATCATAAAGTTGCTAATATACAAAACGCTGACCACTGCCGCGGCTTTGTTTTGCAAATCTAACCTAACCGTTTTATTTTTCTTAATTTTCCCGTCTTGGTTTGGTTAAGTTAGGTTACACTAGTGAAACAATTAAAGCTCTAGCCGGCCGCACCAGCGGTAGACTAACGCACTGCAGTGCTGTTAATAAGTAAGTACCATCATTTTTTCTTATTCAAATAAAATTAATTATATAACTTTAATAATTAATTCATAAGAGTAACAAAGCTTACCCAACTCTCTGCTCGGTGTTACAATTACTGTTAATGGGCTATTAAATTCTTCATTCAAAAACGGCTTCCATTCCAAAATATGTTGAAAAATTGGCAACAAATAAGCCAACGTTTTACCACATCCAGTCTCCGCCGTTACTACCGTGTTATTCCCATTCAATATTGAAGGTATAGCTTTTGTTTGAATGGCTGTTGGTAAGGTAAAACCCATCTCAAACATAACCTCGATTAACTTTGGATTCAAGCCAATTTCTTGAAAAGACTTCCTATGTACTGGTGTTCTATCCTTATTACTTGCATTTCCATGTATTATAAAATAATCGTTCTTAGATTTAGGATGTAACCACCCGTCAGAGGCAAGTTTCATTCCTTCAAATTTGCTATATGTCTGGCCTTCGTAGTGATTGAATTCTGGTCTTTTACAAGCTATTATAGGTAGCTTCTTTTTCGCTTGTTGCGCACTATAATACCTACAATAAGATAATTTGAATATTTGCCGTAATTTCGACATGATAAACAACAATTTCGCTTCAAACCCCAAAATATACTAGAACACCACAGACTGCTAATAGATAGGGTTATTGATAAAATATCGATAAATTGAAATTAGAATATTTAATTTTTAAATATCGATATAATTTGCTAATATTTATTTTTGGTTGATATATCGATAGTTCGATAATCAAATTTGGATAGCGGCGGTTGATATTTTTTATTACACACATCATCATCTTCTTACTTCTTATCTTTTCCACTCCTCTGTCAGATATCATCTCAGAATTGACATGTAATTTATCACACACTATATTTATACCTTTTCGGTCTCCTCTACTTTTATACCTGTCCACCTTCATACTTAAAAATATTCTTAAAGTTATATGTCTTTCATCTCTCTTTATGACATGCCCGTATTATGCCAAATTATTGCTTCTCAACTTCTCTGTCACTGGTGATATTTTCAAACTTTATCTGATATATTCATTTTTATTCCATTGACTCTAGTTACACCACACATCTTAACAACCGCGTCTCTGCCGCATGTAGTTTTCTCTCATCCGTTTATTTCGTAACCCAGCATTCAGATCCATACAACATGACTGGTATAATAATAGTTTTATACACCTTCCTTACCTACCTTACACCTACCTTCCTTTAAACAACTTTCGCCATTTTCTGCACCCTGTATTTATCCTATCCCTCACGTTATTGTCTCCTCCACCGAGGTACCGGAATTTGGACCAAGCTGGTAATAGTAATATTAGTAGTGAAACAGCTGAACATATAACGAGTATTTTTAAAACCTCTATAACCTTTAAAATATTCATCATCATCATCATCATCCTGTCAGAGACCTACTGCAGGAATATAGTCCTCTTCCCGAAGGAAGTTATGGGCATAATCACCACGCCAGCCCACGATGTATTGGCGATTTCAAACTCTGAGAAATCACAGTTGTATGTTTTTTCTACATATAGTAGTACTACAAGAACATTTCTCATGTTTAGATTTCCTCACGATGTTTTCCTTCACCGTCAGCCGATATTGTTACCAATTTAAATTAGTAACTGTACGCGAATTTTGAAAATTTCGTTGGTACATGCCGGTGTTCGTAACTACGGACATCGAAATGCTATTCCACCGGTCAAACCACTACACCATCAGAACTTTAAAATAAACTTGGTAACTGGTGGACTGAAAAACACTGGTATACATAATTATCTCATTTAGATAAAACAATAATGATGACAATTAAAATCAATTCGTATTGATTAACGTTGAATAACGTTTGTGCGAGTGGCCCTTGAAATGTAATGTAACATTTTAAAACATTTATGGTATAAATTGTCTAACAAATATACTGGATTTAAAACTGCAAATCATTGTTAAGCTGAATTACAATTGTTTTTTTTTTTTCTAATAAATTCGATATATATTGATATTTTTTTCAATTTAGCAAAAGCCGATAATACGCCAGATTTTTTTATAAATATCGATATATTGAATATTCAAGAGTGAGTTTGTTTCTATGTCTAAGGGTAGAACACTAATGTAGCAAGCCGTAAAGTATAGAAAATTCCGAAACAATAAATAAAAATTGTTTAGAATCTGCGTTCCAAAAGCCGAAAGAGGATGTGCCTGAAAAAGAAATCGTAACCTTAACTATTGTGTATCCAAAACTGGCAGAGACTTAAATTATTATATTTTACTGAAGGAAACTTCTTATGGGAGGACTTTGAAATCCTGATCCGCAAACTTTTTGTGTAATGAAAAGTGGTACATGTAAACACTGTGCTAGGTAAGGTGTTGAAAACACCGATTCTCATCCGATCACCGAAGATAAGCAACGTCAGGCACAGTCAGTACTAAGATTGCTGACCGCCTGGAAACACCGTGTGACGTTGGCTTTGTGTTTTTTCTTAAATCATTTGTACATTTTGTAACGTCACTGATCTGCTACAGATTCTTGTATTTCTATATTTATTTAATTGCGTTTTGTGACGTCAGCAATATAAGATTAGGACCAACTTTGATATGAATAATTAAAATGGTTCCCCATAATACAAAATTATCACTTTTATCGTGTGTCTTTAGGACAGACCCTGTTTTTTATATTTAATTATTATAAATTATATTTAGAAAAATCGGTATGGACCTTAATTTTACCGGTTATTAAATGACAACGTGGCTTAAGATGGTAATAAGGCTAATCTAGAGAAGTATCATCTCAAGTGCAGGTTCCAGTACATACGTAAATGTTTGATGTTAGATTTTAAACATGACAGTGGTAGTTGGCCATAGATGCATTAAAAAGCCCTATCGCCTACTCTGCTTTACAACTATATTTTCATTAACCGAAAATTCCTTTATTTCAAACCTACGTCTGGCGAAGTGTTGTTTAAATAGGCTCCGAGTGAGTTCGCTCTAAGTATAGATCTAAAGATGTAAATATATATGCGCAGACCACAAATTTATACATAAATACGCATTATATTACATGTATAACGTCAAAATTAAGGATACACCAATTTACCAATACCACCAATACCGATACCAATTTTAGACTCCTATAATAATATTTTGACTTTGTTTCGTATTCAATTCTTGACTATATTATGTACAAGCTCGCAATAACGGCTACATTCAGAAAGACCA
The DNA here is from genome assembly GCA_036509395.1 of Antheraea yamamai. Classification (NCBI taxonomy): domain Eukaryota; kingdom Metazoa; phylum Arthropoda; class Insecta; order Lepidoptera; family Saturniidae; genus Antheraea; species Antheraea yamamai. The sequence goes on along the minus strand of AP028435.1, from coordinate 2,010,494 downwards.
AAAAGATTAATGAAGGATCTACTTTCGATTCAACTAAATTTTCCCCATAAAGAACTATTTTAAACAGTTGATTGTCAAAAAACTTGTATAACTAATATTACTAAAAAGCGCTGTGAAGATTGTGTGTCGGTGTGAAAACAGGGCTGGTAACACTAGCTAATACAGGCGACGAATCAAAATATGAATGCACAGATATAATATAAAACACTTTTAATCATTATTAATGCCGCAGACTACGTGTACTTTAAGACCTATATGATTACATCCAAGATCTATGAAAAAACAACGGCAGTGTCTGACAATATTACAACTTAAGAAAATTGTCTATGAGGCATGTATTTAATACCACATCAGCCCTTAGCATTTTAAAACAGCATAATAAACACTGAGAGATCTGTTTTTATATTTGACAAACTCTATTTACTAAACTTTTCGTGGTGAATTCTATGTGATGTTCTTCCACCTTCAGATAATATTAAATTCAAGTAATGACTTATTCAAATTTAATAAACAGAGCGAAAAAATGTACAGAGTAAAAAATAAGTCTCTTGCTAATCATTCTGTAGAGACACACATACCTACTCCAAACGTAGTATATGTACTACAACAATTTACATGAAAATGCAAAAGCGGTACTCTAAAAGTTCAATATCAATCAAATTGAGAGCGCGACTAATAAAAACATAATTTTTGCACATACTTTTTTTGTATACCAGGTAAGTATACCTGCTCGGCTAAAATTAAAAGGATTCGTAAGCTAGCCGTCAAAAGCGTTTAAAACGGTACACGAACGGAATCAAATTTATTAGGTACTTCTCTCTAACTTTTTGAAAGTAGCAACGTGGTAGGTACGCTGACTCGTTTCTCGAAAATTTTAAAGCAATAGATGATTTATTTACCTATATTGCTTTGACTATTTTTTTATAATTTTATTTGCTGGCTATGTAATAAAATGTAACACGTTAAATCTAGAAACTGGTGCTTGGTCAAAGGTTTTAAATTTACGGAAATGTAAATTACTATCATAATCTTTATACAGAAAATTCTTCTTTCCGTGTGTATGTGACTGAACTCCTCTTAAACGGCTGGACAGATTTTGATGAATTTTTTTGTATGTGTTCAGGTGGATACAAAGGTGGGTCAGAATCACAATTGGACTCGGCAGGTGGCGCTCCGGTCCGATTCTATGATCTTTTTTATATTATCAAGGCAGAACAATGTCCTCAACTAATTTCCTTTTTTTTTGTTTAATGTCAGTAATAAAAATATTGGGAATACTTTTTATATATGACTAACGAATCCAAGCCTTTATTTATGTTTCTTTAGGTTATATATACCTCACGTTTCCTGCGTGTATAATTTATATAAATCTATATATAAAGCTGGAGGGTTTGTTTGTTTGGTTGAACACACTAACCTCAGTCCGATTTGAAAAATTATTTCAGTGTTAGATAGCACATTTATCGAGGGAGGCTATAGGGTATATATCATCGCTCTGAGACCAATAGGAGCAGAGCGTCAATGAAGAATGTTTCAAAATCGGTTTCTTTTTCCTTTTGAGAGCTTCCGCTGCGTGTTAGCATTTGTCCAAAGTAAGTATTCCACGCAGGCGAAGTCGCGGACAGAAGCTAGTACAGAATATTCGGATTCGGTACGAACACTGAGCCTCCGCTAGAAGTATTATTATTTTGTGCACTGTAAGCTGTGATAGCACGGCGCGCGGGTGTGTCTGCCTGTGTTAATTATTCGTAGTGATCAATAGTTATTCGTGCACATAACGATCACGTTCTATAAGTGTTAATAATAACGAATAATAAAGTCTATTGTACTACGGCAGTTGATTTTTAAACGCAGAAATTGTGTCAATAATTCGTGCTTAATATAAAAACAAATTTATAACGTTATTGAGTTTTTAAATTGTAAAGTATTTCTTAGTGATCAGTCTTTGTTAAATAATTATTATATACTCAGTGTATGTGTAAGAGAGGTATGTATTTACAAATGTATATTTCAACAGCTGTAGGTCTGTTCACTTTGAATAACAAATTCCTATTATTATTTTAATCCTTTGCTCGAGGGCTCCGGAGCGGGTAGCCATTTAAAATGTCGGTGACCAATGACGGTCGACAACTATTTAAACGGCTCAGTTCCGGAGCCGTCGAGTGCAAATGGTAATCCACTTTTATTTTACAAAAGATAAACAATGTTATTGAAATAAACAGTTTCACAATTTAATTTTGATAAGATATCAACGAACGTGAAAATTACCATGACATAGATTCGAATATTGCACTTGTACCTAATTAATAAAAACCGGCAGGAATCTCTATGAGACTTATTATTATGGTAAAATCTTTACTGGTTGAAAGAATATATTAATTGTTCTGGACAGGATTTCGTGATACATACTACCATATATAAATAATATACCATTTAAATCTACAGTCTATATCCATTTTCTTTATCAAGTTAAGCGCGAGACTTTGTCTTGAATGATTGAGATTCTATGTATAACGAAATGTTAATAAAAATAATCTTTATATAGATAACTCTTCTGTCCGTGTGTATGTGACTAAACTCCTCCTAAATGGCTGGACCGATTTTGATGTTTTTTTTTATATGTGTTCAGGTGGATTGAAGAATGGGTAAGAATAACAATTGGACTCGGTAGATGGTGCTCCAGTCCGATTGTAGGATTTTTTTTCAGTCCGCCGCGCTCGCTAGTATTATTATAAACTAGCATGTGCCCGCGACTTCGTCCGCGTAGAATAGTTACTTTCTTTGGGCTAACGCTAACATGCTGAAAAAGTTCTGAAAAGGAAAAAACACCCCGTTTTGAAACATTCTTCATTGGCGCTCCGCTCCTATCGGTCTTAGCGTATATAGCTTGAAGTCTTCCTCGATAAATGAGCTATCTAAAACCGAAAGATTTTTTCAAATCAGACCAGCAGTTCCTGATATTAGCGCGTTCAACCATACAAACAAACAAACAAACTTTTCAGCTTTATGTATTAAGTATAGATTTCTTCTGTACGTGTGTATTAGGGTGGAGTGAAAAAAACAATTTTTTTTTTTCTTAGCCTGGGGGTCAAATTTGTAGCTTATAAAAAACAAAAATTTTTGAAAAAAAAAAAAAAAATTTTACTCAACATCTTGAGCCAGCCCACTCATTTTTAAAACTAATTACGAGTAAAAATATTTGGTTGCAAAAAAAAATTTTTGAAGGCGTTCTAGAAACTTCAGAGTATCCTCTTTTATGCCAATTAAAAATCACAAGTTAAAAAAAAAATTTTGTGACTATTGTTTTAATTTAAAAAAAAAATCCCAAAAAGTACCATTCCTCTTTAGGGCACTAGAATAAAATTTGAGTTGGAAATGATCATAATTGCCAGTTCTTAGATGTTTTAAGAGATTCAAAGACAAAAAAAAATTTTTTTTTTGCAACCAAATATTTTTACTCGTAATTAATTTTAAAAATGAGTGGGCTGGCTCAAGATGTTGAGTAAAATTTTTTTTTTATTTTTCAAAAATTTTTGTTTTTTATAAGCTATAAATTTGACCCCCAGGCTAAGAAAAAAAAAAATTTGTTTTTTTCACTCCACCCTAGTGTGTATGTCACTAAACACCACCTAAACGGCTGGACCGATTTTGATGAAATTTTGAGTTCGTGTTGATCCGAGAATGGTTTAGATTCACAATTGGACCCGGTAGATGGCGCTGTGGTTGAATTTTAGATTTTTTTTTATTTCATTATCAAGGCAGGACAACGTCCGCCGGGACCGCTAGTATTAGTATATAAGATTACTACATTTCTCTCGTACTTAACTCGAGCCGTCATTCAAATTACAATAACTTTTGATATAGCGGACCGATTTTAATGAAACAAAGACTAAGTCACACCCGAGGATATGGTGATGCTGAGGTTTTATTGTGTACCTAATACTTTAGCAGTGATACGTGTTCATACAAACAGAAATCATGAAATCGCGGGCGCAGCTAGTCATTAATAAAAATACGACTGGAAATAGTTTATTTTCATAACATCAACGAATCGCAGCTTGTATTTTATCTTTCTGTTGGTTCTATATATGTCACGCTCCATACGTGTATCATTACGTACTATAAAACAAAGTCCCCTACCGCGTCTGTCTGTCTGTCTGTTCGCGATAAACTCAAAAACTACCGAACGGATTTTCACGCGGGTTTCACCAGTGGGTAGAGGGATTCATGAGGAACGTTTGCTATATAATTTGTCAAGGATTTTTTTTATAATCAGGGCGGGACAACGTCTGCCGAGCCGGCTAGTAATCTATATAAATAATATGATAAATTCTGCTGTTGTGTGCGTATCATGGTAAAACTAATGAATAGAATTCAGATAAAGTCATGCTTTGTGCGCGCATCACGCAAAACCTGCTGGATAGATTCCAATCTATTTTTTTATTTTATTTTACTTATTATTCTACTAATTCTTATCTATGATTATAGAGTCATTAAAGTTTTAACAAACTACGTGAAGCGAGGAAGTAAACGATTAAAATTTTTTACCTAGCAATTTTGTAACCAAAGTATATTTTTACTTTATTTTATTCTATGTTTTTCCTCTGTATTGAGTATTGTTTAAGTTCAAATTGTGGGTATCAAATAGTCTCAAATATTTGCACAATATTCAATCCATATTTACAATTTACAAAAAAAAAATCGAGTGTGAGTTCACACGTAATAGAAGTGAAACTTACTATTCTGATTATTTTTTAAGAGAATGAGATGAATACACTATATAGGTGATAATCATTAGTTTTCGACATTAATTTCTAATATCTTAATATATATTAAAAAAGTTAATAATACATAACACAGAACAATTTTTAAAAGCGCGCGATAGTCACTACGATCCAATAGAAACTAATGTCCTATAGATTTCAAAATTTCTCTCTTTTTCTCTCCCCCTCTCTTTGTATACCAAGTGATTGTTTAAAGGGTGACAACGTTCAATCGTGTGAAGTAGTCCGGTGAAGCTGTAAAGACCTGTCCAGGTCAACAGCGTAGTCTGTTCGAAAAAAAAACCAATCGTGTGTAAGTTTATGGTCACATGTAACATATAAAATAATAATATCAAAATAAATACTAATAAACAACAAAGAGAACCTTGCTTAAAGTTTGCTTTAAAACTTTGAGACGTACGGGAACGATACTTTTAAACGTAAAAAGATCACACCTAGGTTCGATGAACAAAATTGAAGGGATGCTTTTCAAGGTTAATCATTACGTAACTGCTTATTGTCGGAATGCGGCACGGCCGAACAAAACGAAGCGGGTCGCGGGCCGAGGTGCGGTCCGAGGTATATTTCGAGTAAATTAAGAATATACTATCTCATTCTCTCAGAGTCTAAAACCTTTATATATATATTATAGCTATCTGTTTTTCGTTCCACATATTCGTTTCATAAAATCCAATTCACACCGTCCCAAAAGAAGTTTCACGTCAAAAATCAAAAACAAATAATACCATCTGTTTTTGGATAAACGCAGGAAGATATTTAGTACATCATATTATAGTCGAATTTCGACAACTAGGGCGATGACTAGTAATGATAAACGGACTAAGCAACGAATCTATAATCTAAAGAATGTTAATTAGCGTATAAAATAGAGACGATAGACGATAAAACTTTTTTTAACGATTTTCCTTTACTTCCCACAAGTTGTCACGTGCTTAGTGATATAAAAAACATTATTCACTCCCAAAGAGGATATTCAAGTATTATGTAGGCCATGATGGGGGGGCTTGATTTGCTTATTTTTTAATGACATAAGAGATGGTTTTGGTTGGTGGTAAAGCCACGCCGAAGCTATTACTTGTTTCGGCATGAGTGGGTCGGCTTGTCCGGGGTAATACCACCCGACCCGCAGAAAACCGACGTGAAGTAATAGTGCTTCCATTGTTGCATTTCGTTCGGTCAGTGAGAGCGCCGTAGGCACTCCTCCCATACCCTCCTCCCTCCTCCCCTCAAACACAGGCTGGCAACATACCTGGCTTCGCTAGTGTCTATGGACGGCTGTGATTACTTAACAGCAGATGACCCGCCTGTTCGTTTGCCTCCTATGATATAAAAAAAAGATGGAAGGTCTGGTTGGTGATTACGTCAGCAATATTTATTTATCTAACCCGAACAGATTAAAAAATACTTATATGAATGCTTACGTAAGTATGGGAAGGAGTTAAGAGCATTGCTTACTTTTGCTGACCAGGAGGAGTGGGCGGTCTGGAATGACAAAAATTCTACTTACGTAATAATTGAATGAAAGATGTGACGAAATTTGCGAATAAATGTTACAAGCTTCGAAGATCGAAAATACTGCAATCAATGTAGGGCCTCAGAAGGGACTTATGAACGTCAAAACTACCACCGGTTCTGAGAAACAGTCCAGTCATCGAGAAGAACCGGCAAGAAACTCGATCTGGTTTATCTTTAGATCATACATATTTTTACGAATATACATAGTCATAGACATAGATAGTTACATTCGTTTTTGGTGGATGCACAGAGAGGCGCGTCATTTCCAGACGTCACCATTGTTCACACGTTGATCCGTCTTATAATAAAACACTAAAACCCGCTTTGACATGACGCTTAAACTTATAGTCACGCAAATCGATAATATGCTTTGGGGTTTTGTTGTAAAACTTAACACTATTACCTAAAAAACTGTTGACGGTTTTACTCAGTTTCAAACATGGGACGACTAGTTTCTTATAGTTTCTAGTATTTAGATCATGTCAGTCTTCGAAAATCCAGCTTTTTCAAATTTTTTGCGGACATACATTAGATTATCAATATTGTATTTGAAGGGTAGAGTTAAGATACCGAATTCTTGAAACTTGGTCCTTAATGATTCGCGAGGTCCCAAACTGTCTATTGATCGAACTGCCCGTTTTTGTAATAAATCGTTAATATACTTTCCATATATCCTTCGAGAACAATACATTTTTTTTTTGATACAAAGTACCCTATGTCCTCTTCTGTTCCCTTGACAAGGTGTAAACAATATTCCAAAATTATCTCATGACTAATTACAGCGTGAAAGCATAACGAACAAACTGACATTCGCATTTTAAGATTAGGATATATCTGATAAAGAACCTGATAACCAGACGTTGTTTTGTCTTAGACCTAATTATACTATTAAAAATATAGAGGTGTGTTGGAAGATTGTGAATTTGGTATTATGTTTCTTTTTTTCACTTGATAGAATCAAAACAAATATCAAAAATTTTGGTCGAAAAATTAAGGAAAAATTCTACATCTTACAACTGCATCTACCGATTCCAAGCAAAACTGTGTACTATTCAGATGTTTACATAAGTACAATAAAGAAATTTTATCAAAATCAGTCAAGCCGTTTAAGAATTACAAAAATACACAATCTGGACTTCTATATATAAAAATTAGTAACCAATTTGAGAGGAGAATAATAGAATGTGATTTAGGTCCGGACAAACAATATATAATTAAATCTTTATCTTTATATTTAATATAGATAAACTATGCCCGCGGATCTGCGGGTATTTTTATGTATTTAATCATTACTTTCGACTCGTTATTTTATTTTATTATATATTAGTGCCTCTTTTATTATTCCTAAAAGTATAACTCAATGATATTGAATACATTAACATGGATTTTAATATTATTATAATCTTCAATATTCGTAGACTTATAGCAAAATTAATAAAATACATTTGAAAACAAACCACACGGTAGTTAAAACACAGAACATTTTACAACAGATTGAAATATCTGTAATATATGTGCATATGTAACTGAGAACTGGAATTTGGTATTTACGACAAAAGTTATCAACACTGTTACGCCCATAGGTAAATATTAGAATAATCTTAGCGTCGAATTGTACTCGCGAAGGCAAGAGAATTAAATACATTATCACACAGTTATGCTATGGTTGTATTTATTTACATATTATAATGTTCTCAGTTGTATGTTGTGTGGTTGTAGGACGCTCGCCCTTCGTCGCGTCGTGAACCCGTAACCCTGGTCTACATACGTGCTAAGCGGCAGAAGGGTTTTTAGTCAGTTGGAGTATGACATAACACTCGCGCTATCCCGCGGCAATCTGAGGATACAGGACACGATATAGGATTTTTCTTTACATATAAAAAAAGCTTGCTCACCGACTTTTTTCTTGATCTGACTTTAAAAGTCCTGAATGGCTTTAAAAGTTTCAACAAACCTGTACACGATCGTGGGACTATTATAATTTATGATAAAGAGTGGCGCATTACGAATTAAAAATAAGGTAGAAATTACAAATTTTTGTCGTTACCACGATATATATTACTCTGTGAGCATTGTTTTTGGTGAACAAGGTTAGCGAGAGTATTCGACGATGACTAAAATGGTGAGTGACAGATTCCGACGACGCGAGCGCCTCAGATAATCGATTAATTAACCAAATCAAACTGTTTCAATTGTGATATTTTCAGGCTCTAATGATTTAATATTTAAAAATTATAAAAGGATTTTTAATCTATAATAAAAGCAATTATTTTATCTAATTTTGGTACGATTTAATGCAAAGTAAGATCTGAGAGTAACAACACTGAGCCATAGATTATTAATCCTAGTAGAAAATGACCAAATGATCCACAGATAAGTGTTTAGATACTACCAATCTGATGAAATAAGTGTCTCATTAATAGACGCGTTTTACCTAAAATAAAACCCATATTAAAGTACTTACTTTATTACAAGCTTTATATTGAGAGCGCGTATCTGTTTCCGTTCACTTCTCTTTCTACCTTATATAGCTATCTCTCTCGCACCTCCCTACTGTTCATCAGTGGGGGGGGCCTAAGTCGTGGACGGGAGCCCCAGCAGATTTGCTCGTCATTGTGTCGAAATATACACCAGTTAGAGTTAAAAGTAAGCTTCTAATAAGGTAAGTATTTTAATATGCGTTTTATTTCAGGTAAAACGCGTCTATTAAACTACTTGACCGTTATTAGACGCTTTATATTGAGACCTGTTTGTTATCGCCTGGTGAACACATGCCAATGTGATGGTATATTCGGATAGGTAAATATTTGTGTGCGAATACATATATGTTGATATATATTGTGATGTATTTGATATTATAATTAAATATGTGCGCCTGCGACACCCGCTCCCCGCATTACGTTGAGAGACGTCGGGCTGAAAGGAAGTGCCGCGCACGCACTAAATGATAAATTTTTATGTTTCATTTTAATAAACCACAAATCACAAAGGTAATATGTAACATTGGCGACGAGGATAAATAACGTGAGTAAAATAAGCAATAAATAAAGAGACTACAAACATAACTGAGGCTATCAGTTTGGAAAAAACGTAATATACATTATATCATTTCGCAACTGTTACATATCAAAATTATGCTTTTCTTATTCGATATAAAGGGGAGAAGTGGCATATAACTTTCTCAAGAAAAATAACAAGGCTGAAACATTTGCTATATTCGAAAAATTAATGTATTTAATTCAACTAAACAGGCTGATACCTTCGGTCAGATTAACGTTTAAAACAATGCCAGTTAACGCTTACCAATATAAATATTCCATTCATTGTAAACTAGTGAATGGATTGAAATATTTCATTCAGAACATTGTTAGCGTTAACCAAGTCGAGAACGATGTAAACAATTCCAATGGGTAAACACCCATCAAGCTCATACACTGGTATAAAAACTATAGTAGTTATGCAATGATAATAATTATTATTTTAACATCATTTCCAATGGGTGAAACCCCATCAAGAAAAATACTAGTTATGCAATAATAATAATTATTATTATTTAAACCTAATTTCCAATGGGTGAAAACCCATCAAGAAAAATACTAGTTATGCAATAATAATAATTATTATTTAAACCTAATTTCCAATGGGTGAAAACCCATCTAGAAAAATACTAGTTATGCAATAATAATAATTATTATTTAAACCTAATTTCCAATGAGTGAAAACCCATCAAGAAAAATACTAGTTATGCAATAATAATAATAATTATTTAAACCTAATTTCCAATGGGTGAAAACCCATCAAAAAAAAATACTAGTTATGCAATAATAATAATTATTATTTAAACCTAATTTCCAATGGGTGAAAACCCATCAAGAAAAATACTAGTTATGCAATAATAATAATTATTATTTAAACCTAATTTCCAATAGGTGAAAACCCATCAAGAAAAATACTAGTTATGCAATAATAATAATTATTATTATTTAAACCTAATTTCCAATGGGTGAAAACCCATCTAGAAAAATACTAGTTATGCAATAATAATAATTTTTATTTAAACCCAATTTCCAATGAGTGAAAACTCATCAAGAAAACTATACTAGTTACGAAATAATAATTATTAGTTTAAATAAAACAAATCAGAGTTAAAAGTGTAACTTCGTCAATAAGGACATTGTCCTAATAGACCAAATTGTAAAAAAAAGTACAATGTCGGATCTTCGAAAAAAAAAATACTATAGTTCGGAGATTCGGATACAATTGAAAAGGTTATCTTAGAAGCTAACACAATCAAAACCGTGGAGTGACAACTGAAGGGATTTCAAGGGAAGCAAACTGAACAGGTAAACAGGATCGAAACGAGACCATATAAAACACAAACTCGGGTTACCAACACAGATAAAGAACGATGCTTTAGATGTGTGAGTGAAAATCATGTGACGATACGCAGTGTCCCGCCAAAGAAAAAGTATGCGATAAATGTGGTTATAAAGGTCACTTTGAAAGTCAATGTCGCACAAGAAAGCACTAGCGTAAAACTATTTTAGACAAACAAAAGTACGACAGGAAAAAAGTTAAGACAAATGCACAACTGACTAAGTCACCCGTCAGTAATGTGAACTACATATCCACATTGATAATGATGCTGAAATAACTTGTCAAGTAGGTGGCGTTGGAATGAATATACTCATTGACTCCGGTAGCAAAAATAATATAATTAGTGATAAAACGTGGGAATACCTAAAATCAAAAGCTGTCGTTCTGTCTAATTAACAACAAGGCTCAGATCAAATTTTTATGGCATATGTCTCAAATAACCCTCTTAATGTACTTGGATCATTTGAGGCTTCAATAACGACTGGACCAGAATCAAATACCGCACAATTTTATGTCATTAAAAACGGAACACATAATAGGTCTTTACCTATGAAATTGCCGTTCTGCAGTACTGGCCATTTCAAATCAAAATAATTTTTATTTGGCTAAGAATTCTAATTTCAAATTAATTTTATTTTAAAAACATGGAATTCTTTTTCCAAAAGTAGTCATTTGTTTATTGATTAGTGTTACATTTTCATCGCATTTCAATCTTTTTTGTCATCATGGATACGTTAAAAACTCGAGTAATTACGGAATATGAGTACCGTCGTGGCAGCAATGCGGCACAAGCGGCACGCAACATCAACGACGTTTACAGAGCTAACACTACAAACCAACGCACCACCTGTTATTGGTTTGCTCGCTTCCGGTCTGGGAATTTTGACCTGAAAAATGAACCTCGCGGTCGTCCGAAGACTTTGGTCGACAATGACGAATTAAAGGCGATTGTGGAAGCTGATGATACACAATCTACGGCTGAATTAGCAGCAGCTTTCGACGTTAGCGTCAAAACAATATTGGTCCATTTGCATCAAATTGGCAAGGTAAAAAAGCTTGACAAATGGGTGCCCCACGAACTCAATGATCGCCAGCGCGAAGTACGCGTCGAGACGTGCCTTGCACTGCTCAACAGACACACAAATGAAGGAATTTTGAACCGCATTGTTACCTGCGATGAAAAATGGATTCTGTTTGATAACCGCAAGCGCTCAACAAGTTGGTTGGATCCTGGTTCAGCACCTAAACAATGCCTTAAACGAAAACTTACCCCTAGAAAAGTGATGGTCACTGTTTGGTGGTCTAGCGCCGGTGTAATTCATCACAGCTTCTTACCAAACGGGGTGAGCATTACTGCAGATGTGTACTGTGAAGAACTGAACACAATGATGGAGAAGCTGGCACATTCCAACCAGCATTGGTCAATCGCTCGTCTCCGCTGCTCCTGCACGACAACGCGCGACCTGCACAGCAGACGGTCTCCAAGTTGCAAGAACTGGGGTTGGAAGTTCTCCGTCATCCGCCCTACTCACCAGACCTTGCGCCTACAGACTACTACTTTTTCCAAAATTTGGATAACTCCTTGGCGGGAAAAAAAATCAATACCCGAGAGGCAGTACAAAATGCCTTTGAAGAATTTGTTGCCTCCCGTCCAGCTGATTTCTTTAAGAAGGCTATCAATAAACTGCCACTGCGTTGGCAAAGATGCATTGATTGCATGGGTGATTACTTCGATTAATACAAATAAAAAATACATGAAAAAAATTCGTTTAAATTTTTTCATACAAAACGGCAATTTCATAGGTAAAGACCTAATATTTTGCTTGGCATGGATACAGCTACGCGTATTAACGTACTCAAATTAGGAGTAGGTATTAATTTAGTAGATACGCAACCATTTCTCAAATTTAAAGATATTTAGTTAGGTATTGCCATAGATACATCGGTTACCCAATTTTGCCAGACATATAGTAGAATTCCCATTCCACTTGGAAATAAAATCAATGATAAAATCGACGAGTTAGTTAAAAGGGATATTATCAAATCGTTAGATTAAGCCACGTCCTGGGTATCTCCAGTCGTGCCCATTCTTAAGAATTATGGCTCTTTAAGACTCTGTGTTGACATGAGATGTGCTAATAAAGCCCTTATAAGAGAGAATCATCCTCTACCAACAATGACTCTGATTTTACCTAAGCTTAGGAAATCTTGTATCTTCTCCAAACTTGATATAAAAGATGCATCAGGTAGAGATAAAAGAAGATTGTAGGGACATAACAACGTTCATAATAAATAAAGGCCTATTTCGATATAAACGTCTGATGTTCGGGATATCATGTGCTCACGAACATTTTCAAAAAAGCATGGTGAGGATGCTTCTATCTTGTGACGGTGTCGTTAATTTCATTGATGATGTCGTGGCGTTTGGATGAAACATTACTCAACATAACGATAGATTAAAACAGGTATTAAACTTTTTAAAACAAAATAATGTGCTTCTCAACTATAAAAAGTGCATTTTTAACGTATCAAAAATAGATTTTTTGAGTCATGAATTGTCTCCACGAGGTATCAAACCTCTAGACAAGTACTTTAATACTATAAAATCATTCAGAGAATCTAAACAGTAGATGAGGTACAAAGTTTTTAGGCCTTATTAACTATACAGCGAAGTGGATTCCAAGATTAGCTAACATGATGGATCCAATACGAGAGATTTTAAGGCACAAGCTGTCCGAATACGCCGCCATTGTCAAATACTGGGGTAAAAAACAACCTGCTGCTTTCGCAAAGCTAAAAGGAAGCTTAAGTAACCTCCGTAGTCTAGGGTTTTATGATCCTCTCGATAGAACGCAAGTAGTGGCTGATGCTAGTCCTGTAGGAGGAGTTCTCATTTAACATGATACACAAGGACCTCGGATTATAGCTTTTGGAAACAAAAGTTTAACAGATGTCGAAAAACGGTACTGCCAGACACACAAAGAGGGACTGGCTTTAGTTTGGGCCATCGAACATTTTAACATGTATTTAAAAGGCTTAAAAGAGTTTGATCTAATCACGGATCACAAACCTCTCGAGGTAATATTCGGCCCGCGATCACGAATCGGTATTGCTCGGGTAAAAATAATATAACTGACTCCCTGTCTCGGTTATGCCCGAATCAACCAAATTTAGGTCCTCATAAGAATGAGCAACTCATTAATGCGATCGTAGAGTATGCAAGACTAGGGCTTTATCTATGGAGAAATTACTAATAAATCACAAGATGATGACAAAATAATTATTTACACGGAAATACGAAAACGAGTGCTTGCCTCGGCATACAAAATTTTGTGGCTATGAAGAAAAGAGTGCGGACTAAAGTTTGGTGGCCTAAATCGACAAAGACGCTGAAAATATGGCAATTCAGAGACAAAATACCTCCAGTTGTAGATGTTGAAACTAGGCGCACCGATTTAGAAGTATACAATAAGAACAAAACAATGAAAGAATAGAGCAAGATAATCGAATATAGAAAGAGAAAAGCAGTAGACAATAAAATTCGTGTAGGTGAAAAGGTTTATGTTAAAAATATGATTAAAGAGAACAAACTGACACCTGATTTCAACTCTATTCAACACAGTCATTAGCACTAAAGGAGGTGACATTAAGGTATATATTGATGAAAGAGGTCAGGAAATTAGAAGAAATGTAATTCACGTCAAGAAAATAGAAGGACAATGGAGAACCTATAATGAGGTACAAATAAACACTGATGAAGATTAAAATTTATTTATTAAAGCCATTACATGAAGATTAATAATAATATTATACCATGAAGTTATGTAATCAATCAGATTTCTATTAATTGTTTAGAGACTAAGTATTATTACAATTACTGTTTAATATAGATGATTATTCAAAAATGTGATTCAATTTAAATTTGTTGAAAGGGAGAGGAAATCGAAAAGTGCGATGCGGACAACCTAAATATTAATATTAAGGGTTCATATTTTCAGATGCCTATTTTGGCATTAAAACGAAACTTTTGAGCGTGGTTCCGAGGAAAAATATTTTTTTGTTTTTTTAAACGCCCTAGTATATATGGTTAATAATTGTTTCACATTACAAGCGGGACGGGTATATGTTAAGCAGTATGACGAAAAAGTGCACTTACGTAAAAAAATAAGTCGCCCCGGTAACGACACAACTAGATGACGGGGCATGCCTTCATGATGCATCCGCCTCACCAATGGTAAACACGCTAGCCCTAGCAGGCGTCTGACTCTCAAGTGCAGCTGTCGGAGCACAGCAACAGGTGCTGTGCCTTGCATTGCAGGTGCGACAGATTTGCGACATGAGGATGGTAGCTAGCCAGGAGAACTTGGTAAAAGCCCCATGGTTGGTTTCATCATAATGTTTTCCTTCAATGTTGCAAGGATTTGAACCTGCATCCATCGATACGGTATCCAACACGCTATCAACTAAGCCATCATCGCATCATGTATATGATAGTATTACAATTATTTAGAAGTTTAAAATTTTAATAAACAAAATTAGTAATTGCCCGGTCGTCTTTCTCGTCAGTCGTTCTCCGGACTTTATTGCGACAACTCCGTCTCCGTTAAGTTCGTCGGAAATAAATTGTTCTGCTTTTATATACAGTGGATTTCAAATTAATATATCCAATGTGGTTGTATAACGTTTTCATTAATAGTGAAATAATCTGTAGTGAATTTGAAAAACAGGATTGTCGAGTTTAGGTGGCAGCGGTTTGTATAATATAACAATTTTTTAACTTAACTTTATATATTATCTAGATTATTTGTTTGAAACGTGTGTTTTTGTGTTATGTTTGGTGAATAAATATATTATTATTTGCATGATTTTAAGGGACAGTGGTTCGATTATTGTTTCTCTAATCCCAATGACAACATATACAAGTGTTAGCCGCTGTATATCGTTTTTTAAAAACCTCACCTCATACCAGTGACGTTGTTTATTGTTTACGAGCAGTACTTCCTCTGCAGAACAAAGAAACATACTCACTTTCGCCTTTATTTATTTACATCTGATGAATAATAATATCAATAACAAGGAGTAAACTAGACTGAAACCTTAGAATAATAACGCAGTTTTATCACATCGATACAATTTATACTATTAATAATACTGAAAAATTAAATTATGTAACATTAAATATTGATAAACATTTAAATGAATAGTGTGGAACTTCATTGCTAGAGGCAGTTTGAAGGCGAGCGATAATCTACTGATGCGTCACTGCACTTGAAATCGTAGTAAATTATGCTACGAATATTTTCACGAGTTAACATCTATGAAGACGTAAACTTACAAGGTTTGAAATAGTGCCAAAATACAAAAACAAGTCACAAGAAAGTAAAACAATCAGCATTTTATAGGCAAAGAAATCTATTCTCATACGTTTTGAACAGTTTTTAATTATTTCCATTTGTGAGTGGACAGTTCCGGGAATTTTTAGCACAGCCTATGTATATTAAGGTGCCGTTATTTACAAAGTTGGCTTTTTTGACTTGGGTATCGTTCAAAGGGGCCGTTCAAATATTACGTAGGCAGAATTTTTGTAATTTCTGATTACACGCCACGCCGAAGCTATTACTGGTTTCAGCATGAATGGTTCGGCTCGCCCGGAGTAGTACCACCCGACCCACAGAAACACCCACGTGAAGTAACAGTGCTTGCATTGTTACGTTTCGTTCGGTCAGTGAGAGCGCCGGAAGACTACTTCCCCTAAGTCTAGAAATAAGGAGTTTGTGGTCTATAGAGAATATTTTTATTTTTTTTATTCATTTGTTTGAAAGAAACCTTCAGCAATTACAAAAAAAGTACAAGTAAAATTATTGATTCAACAATGATTTCAATATATAAATACACTAGCGGGCCCGGCAGACGTTGTCCCGCCCTGATTATAAAAAAATCTTGGAAAAATTATATACCAAAACCTTCCTCATGAATCACTGTATCCACTGGTGAAAACCGCGTGAAAATCCGTTCAGTGGTTTTTGAGTTTATCGCGAACAGACAGACAGACAGACGCAGTAGGGAACTTTGTTTTATACTATGTAATGATTTTTTTAGCTATTACATGGCTAACCCAAACTTTTGTATATTTAGTGAGATATCAATTATCTAATAAATGACTAAATTACATAATAAGTGAAAAATGAAAATAATTAGAATAACCATTTAAAATAAAAAGAACTACAAACAATTACTACTTAAGATACAAAGTATGTATAAATTCAGCTACTATCGCAAAAAAAAAAACAAATTACACTTAAGTGTATGTGTGTATGACTGAGTATGCGTATACACGTGATAATCAACTTGTGTATGTTTTAGGAATCTGCGTTTGAAGTATATATATCTTCTATATCTATATTCTTCTATACATATAATAAGAATGTAAATCTAACGTGCCTGTACTTTTTCGAATTCGTGAAAAAAAATGTTGCAGGTGTCTGGGAATAAGTAATAAAATACATTTCAATCACTTTTCGAAATGTCTGTCTGTTCGTATGAACACGCATCACTGCTAAAGTACTGGGTTCGCGATAAAACCTCTCAAGAAAATCATAAAGCATATCCGCGAGAATAACTTAGTCTTAGTTTCATTAAAATCTGTCCATTCTATCAAAAGTTATTGTAATTTGAATTACGACTTGAGTTAGTTATGAGAGAAGAGTAGTTATAATCAATACTAATATATAAAGGTGAAGAGTTTGTTTGTTTGGTTGAACGCGCTAATCTCAGGAACTACTGGTCCGATTTGAGAAAATCTATCGGTTTTAGATAGCTCATTTATCGAGGAAGGCTTTAGGCTATATATCATCACGCTAAGACCAATAACAGCGGAGCAACAATGAAGAATGTTTCCAAATCGGGTTTTTTTTTCTTTTCAGAGCTTCCGCTGCGTGTCATCGTTAGCCCAAAGTAACTATTCCACGCGGACAAAGTCGCGGAAAGAAACTCGTCCTTACTAATATTATAAATGCGACTATGAGTTTGTTTCTTTGTTTCGCATTCATTCATTGACTACCCAACCGACTATCATCAAATTTTGTACACACATCGTCAGGAGTACAGAAGAGGACACAGGGTACAATTAATCCAGAAAAAAATACTATTTACGAAGTATAGTTCAAATATACATTAAAGCGAATGAAATCGCAAGTAAAAGCTAGTTTATTAAATGCAAAAAGATTTCTTTAAGTATGGTTTTTAATAACAATTATCCGGCTATCACGGGCAATTAAACAGCAATAAAAAATATAAATGTTTGTGTTGAAGTTTATTCATGTCTTTTCCAGATGTTACTGCAGTCTATATCGTTGTTGGAAGTAAAGTTACTAATACCACTTGTGGGAGTTCTACAGTACTTACTGATTACTTTCAGTTCATGGCATCTTGCATTCTTCGGGGCACCACAATACCCGCAACATGCTATCGTTCACGGTAAGTTATTTGAGGGCAGAGCCATAAATAATGTTTAAATATTGATTTACTACGAGGAACGTTTCACAGAATAATTTTACAAGAGAACAAATACATACGATGACGCCATAAGACAACAAACACAATGAACAATTAATTCTAAAAGTCGTTTGTTATAACATGACTAATTAGTTTTTCACTTACATGTTTATAATATACCTGCTAGCTGTACCCGCGATTCAGTCCATGTGGAATCTAATGTAAAAAAAACAGTGACTAATAAAATCATCTGAACGTATTAAGTCCATTCATTTATCTACTTTTCTCACGTAGTTAAGTCGCGTCGTCATTAAAATTACAATAACTTTTGATAAAGTGAACCGATTTTAATGAAACCAAGACTAAATCTTACTCGAGGACACGCTTTGTGATTTTCTGAGTGAAGTCTCATCGTGAACACAGTACTTTAGCAGTTATGCGTGTTCGATACAAACAGAGAGATACATCTAAAAATGATTGAAATATATTTTATTACTTATTCCTAGGCAGCTTCAACATTTTTTTTAACAAAAATGTAAAAGTACAGACACGTTAGATTTATATTCTTATTATATGTATAGAAGACAACTTGCACATTGTGTAAATGTAATTCGTGTAGGTACATGGATAATAAAATAGTAAAATACAACATCATACTTATGTTATTACCTCGTGTGTGTTACTTTGTGTTTACTACCGAATGGCGAGTTTTCTAAATGAAATAAATGAGAAATGATTGGTTCCTTGTGCTGTGAGTTGATATCATAATAACAACGTTTGATGAAATCACTTTTTTTATTGGCCAACTTTATTTTTCTGACATCCACTCACAGCACAATCAATTCTCAGGTTTTTTTTTTCGAAAACTATTAATTTGTGGTTGGAACTCGGCCGCAACGCAATTTTTTATAATTAGATTCAATATTCACATTGTTTCTTGAGTTTTGGGAATATGATAGAAATGTAGCTGCAGAGGGTCCACCGGAACCAACTAAATATTGAAAGTAGGCTATGAGAAAAAAAGTGTGGAAACCTCTGCTCTATATTATAATATCAACAATACCTATATGTAATTTATAGTCAGTAACTTTTTTCAAATAGTTATATTGTATATCACACAACACGACATTAACATTAGAAAGATAAGTATTCATTATGCAGTACGCATTATTGTAAAGAGATAATATTTTACAATGTTCTCTGGTAGGTATTGTCCTTCTAATCTCGTGCGTCCATCTGTCAACGTGACGCAACATTTTCAAATAAACAAAATAATATATGTGTACAGTTGTTTTATGTATTAGAAAATATAATTGTGCTTATATCAAGAGTATGAATCTAAAGGTTATAGTCTAATTTTAAATCGCTGTCGTATGTCGTTAGAATTCTTAACACCGCCGTCACTCCACAAACCTCGTTTCATTCTATCAATAAAGTTAATATACATAATTACTAGCTAACCTGCGCAACTTCGTCTGCGCCAAATCGGTTACAACCGGTTCCAATTGTATTTCCAAATGCAAAAATCTTAAAAAAACCTAGATCCCGATTGCAGTGACACCCACCGTTCCCAATTGTGAAACCAAACAATTCAGTACCCACTCAACAACACACATACCTACTTGGTATGCGAAGAATCTTCTTAAATAAGCCTAGAACCTAATTGCAGCAGCACCTAGCGAGTCCAATTGAGATAAAAACTATCCTATATATATTGGCGATAAATATCTTCCCAGTATCCTCTCGGTTGTTTCTATGCCACTCACCTCCGCGCCCCATTTACTATTTTCATAGGGGCAGCGACAACGCGATATGTAAAAAACACCACAAACGTTGGTTTAAAAACGCGGCTGGGTAGCGTAGAATTAAATAGTGTTTTAAATCGGCTTAAGAATTTAATCATGTTTTATTTATTGTAATAATATAAAAATTGGGTAAGCTAAAACTTATTGGAGTTGTTACACTTCTTTTGGTGCGTTATGTGAAATCGTTGAGTGAATTTTTAGCTTGAAGATGCGCGCCAAAATTCCTCTTCCTTCATCGTCACTTAACATCGGATGAGATTGTGATCAAATGCTAAAAACCTATAAAATATTGTTTTTTAAAAAATATTATAGTATTTAAACATTCCATTTAGGTATGCATATTAGAATAATATTCATACATGATTTGTCTATATTATTTTATAAAACTTTTACTCGTAGTATTAAAATTTTGTCATTTGAATTTTTTAGCACGGTCAAAACGAAATTTTTTCTAACTGACTATACGTTATTGGCTTGATGGGCCTTCACGGTTTCACCTGACTATAAGGTTCAGAATTGTTAAAATGTGTAAAAACATTATTTTTTTATATTTACATCAAAGAAGTATACATTCTCATATATACAACTAAACACTCTTTTTCTTATTATTTTATGATTACATTTCTATTAAATACACCATCATCAATAAATTCCTCTATTGTTTTTAGATGGGCAATCTTTCGACTTCATCATAGTTGGAGCCGGTTCGGCAGGATGTGTACTCGCGAACAGACTTACTGAGGTTGGAAACTGGACTGTGCTGCTCGTGGAAGCTGGAGACGACCCACTCAACATAGTGGACGTAAGTCGTAATTTATTTTAAAGCCGATAAGAAAAAAAATGTAGTACACGTACCTACCACGTGGTTCTGGATAATCTATTTATGAGAATGAACATACTTGTTAAAGTAATTATTTCAAAATATTAATTTGTCCAAAAACGCAGTAGGTAAATGTCGTTCATAAGTCTCGTTTTTGTTTTCTACTTCCTAAAGTTTATATGGCTACCAATCTATCAGTTTTTGTTCGATTCACTTTGCCGTATTCTGCTCAAATATGGTGGAATCAGAAATGATGTTCTGTAAATTACTGGAGGAAAAGAAACCTCACTCCTTCTGCCAAAGATAATAGCCTGGTTAGAAGAATTACGATAACATAAAAGATCTATGTTTCTTTGAGGGTACCAGCTCCGCCGGAGCAGGAGAATCATTCTCCAAACTGTTTCCGGACAGCTCCATGTTCTCTGGGGGGTAGGATGAAGTGCATAGGCACCCACTCCCCGGTCAAAAGGTGTGTAAAGAACACCATGGGATTTTTAGTCAGTAAGAATCTGACATACCCACCTCCGCTGTCCAGGGTTGAGATGGTAATCTTATGTAAGATTTTCCACGTGTTAAAATAAAGAATTTATATTTCCTTATTTTATATTGTACAACAAGAATATTAAGTTCTTCTGGTATGAATCTACTTGGTATTTGTTAGAAATTATTTTCCTTCCTTTTTCAGAATCCTGGTATATCATCTTTATTATCAAGCTCATTACCAAACTGGGACTACTATACAGTCGACGATGGATACGCCAGCCAGGCGCGGAAAACAAGAAATAATCGTCACACCATGGGTAAAATGATTGGCGGCTCCAGTGGGCTTAACTTCATGTTTTACGTAAGAGGAAATAAGGAAGATTATGAAAAGTGGGTCGATCTTGGCAACGATGGTTGGGATTGGAATACTGTAACATATTATTTTAAAAAAAGTGAACGATTGAATGTGGAAGAGATCATGAGTAGCGAGTCAGCAATTTTGCACAGTAATACAGGATATCTTGGTATCACAAAACAGCCCTGGAATAGCGACAATGATGTCTTTTTCGAAGCCGTCAAGGAGATAGGTCATGGCGTTCATATAGATACGAACGGTGTTCAACAAATGGGATATTCTCCTGCCCAATTTACCGCGTATAATGGAGAACGTCAAAGCACAGCAGCCGCTTTCATAAAACCTATAAAAAATCGAGCAAATTTATATATTCTTAAAAACACCTTAGCAAGAAAAATTCTTTTTGATAACAAAAGAGCTAAAGGTATCGAAATTCAAGGACATGAGGGAATATCCAAAGTATATGCTAAAAGAGAGATTATTTTGTCTGCTGGGGCAATAAACAGTCCGCAACTTTTAATGCTTTCCGGTGTAGGCCCAAAAGAACACTTGAAGGAAATGCAAATTGACATAGTCTTAGAATCGCCCAACGTCGGTGAAAATTTACAGGATCATATCATGGTACCATTTATGTTCACTGCTTTGGAAAGCATATCTTCGGTTATTTACAATTTACAGTTATTTAATAGCTTTGATAGCTTTCCAATGCCGTCTATCCTGGGATTTGCAGCACTCGATAAATCACAAAATTATCCGGACTATCAAGCGACTGTGGTGCCTTCACCAACAGCTTCTTTCCTTCCTAGTATGATTTGTTCTCAAGTCTTCATGTTAGAAGATCACGTGTGTATGGGCATGTCACGAGGTAATAAATGGAAAGAGACTATTTCTGGTTTGTTAACCTTTCTGCATCCAGAGTCCAGAGGGAAAATCAAATTAAACAGTCCTAACCCACTAGACAAAGCTATAATTCATGCGGGCTACTTTACGAACAGAAACGACTTGACGAAATTCGCCCAATGTTTAGAAGATTTCTTTAGTGTCGTGAATAGTACCGTCTATAAAAATTTAAATTCACAGATTGTAGATTTCAATGTGTACCAGTGTGCGGACTTACCCTTTGGTAGTCGAGAGTATTGGATGTGTTACATTTTGAACACGGCAAGTACGCAGTATCACCCGGCTGGTACGTGCGCGATGGGACCTGAAGGTCAAGGTGTCGTGGACTCGAGGTTAAAAGTACACGGGCTGACAGGTTTACGAGTGGTGGATGCCAGTGTAATGCCTACTATTGTCAGTGGTAATACCAACGCGCCCGTTATTATGATTGCAGAAAAAGCCTCAGATATGATTAAAGCCGACAATGGAGTATTGGAAAAGTCGGTGATATAAAAAGAGACCTAAAATCACCAGTTAATTAAAACTGCTAAAAATATAATTAAAACTCGCTCTTCACGTGTATCAAGACTTTTTAGTTAAAATACTGAGCTACCAAAGATATCAAAGTCTACGCACGGGTATTCTATCCTTGGTCAGTTACAGTTTTCTGAGCCAAGAATTGTAGATTTTCTAATTATTGTTGGGGCTTGACGTGTAAACAATGAGACTAAATAGGGTATATAATATTTATGTCCATGTGTATGTGACTGAACTTTTCCTAAATTTTTTGTGAGTGTTCAGGTGGATTTAAGAGTGGTTTAGATTCGCTATTAGACCCGGTAGGTGGCGTTGCGGTTGGATTTTAGAGGTTTTTTATTATCAATGTAGGACAACATCCACCGGGCCCGCTATTTATAATGTAAACTATAAATAAAATGTACTAAATACAACCTTTAATGAGCGTTGGCTTCCTTGGTATTAATATTAAATTGAATCAAATATAATACTACAATTTCAATTAGCCTGAAAATATTTTAACCAATCACGAACCATGTCATTGGAAACATCGATACTACTATTGGTTAATATCCGATGATCGTTAATTAGTTGATTTGCTACTACTTGCACAATCATTCTAGATATTTAATTTTATTACATTAGGAACGTTTGTAATCGGTATTTTGGTTTCTTCTTACGGAATAGGTATGAATTGTCAATGTAATGTATATTTATGGTGTTACTGTAAGGAATAAATGTTACTTAACTAAAAAGGTTTTCTTAATTCCTTGTTCAAAGAGAATTATTTCGCATTATACACAGTTTTATTTTGGTTTCTAATTAAATATGTTGTATTTTTTCTCTTTAGTTACTGTTCCAAGAGTATTTTTAAATACAAATAACATAAAATATTGATTGTAATTGAATAATATAATAATAATAAGCTTATGAAGAAAAACAATCGTGTGGTTTTATGAAACCACGATGCGAGTGAAACATTTTTCGATTTAGGGTATGAAAATCGCGTTTTAATGCCAATTTAATGATTGAAAATTAGGAATGATAATGGGAAATCAATAGTGGATAAGATAACCAACTATACATTTTAATTTCAATCAATTAGAATACATACATAATAAATATAATAATACAGATAATAGACGTATGTTCAGAACTGAGCACAATATTTATTTAAATCATTGAATCATTTTGAATTGAGCCATGGGCGACGCTATATTGGCTTTGGCTATTCTGCCGAGCATCTTTCGCTTTACTACTATTCCGTGGCCAGCTGTAACGCAACATACGATAGATGGACGAAAAAATTCGAAGCTACGGAAAAAAGTTCCGCTTAAAAAAAATTAAAGACAAGCTACAGTAATTTTTATGCAAGTAACAATTAATTATGTTTCAAAGTATTGTATAGTTATTTAACTTAATTTCTGTTTGATCACAGAGTACTCCAAAAGCACTCATCTAATCTATTCGAATGTATAGGAATTAACCCGTGGAAGAATCGATAGGTACCACTAACGTTGCGTTTTTACAATAACACTACAGAAAACTTCCGGCTTTGCCTGGATGCAATATACAGATCTGGACGCATAAATCTCTTAACGATTTAGATATTTTTATTTCATCTTTGTATTTAAATTCATATAAGACACAACTTTTTGTTTGCTACTCATAATTTTAAACCTGTGATTGACTGTGATGTCCTTCAAGGCATTAATTGAAATGGTATGCTGTAATACTTACAGTATTTAACTGAATAACGGTTTATTCTGTTATCTTCATAATAACGTTACAAATAACGAATTATTTTTTAACACATAATATGTAATATTACTTTTTACATATAACGATAGACTGACAATAAATAATCAAATTGAAAATTAAAAAAAACCAACATTTACTTCGTTATGGTAAATTCGTTTAAATTACATTAAACATGTTATAGGTTATGGAAAACAGTTGGATATTCATATAAAAACATAATCGATAGCACAACAGATGTTCGTGTATCGTACATAAAAATCCACCCATTCATGGAAACAAAGTAGTATATATAATCTTGTCCAAATAAGGTCGCCCAGTTTACAAGGCAAAAGAAGGCTCACCTACTTATTACAGATCTTCAAGACTAAACCAGACTATAAAATCCAACTTATGCGTTAGTTTTAATACAAAATGTAATCTTCACTCGTAGAATGATTTTAATGTTACATATACAGAACTTGAACTATAAGGAAAACACTTAAGGCAACTACGGCCCTATAGTTACAAAGCTCCATAGGTTTCAATTCAGAGAATTCTTCTTAAGTGGTAATTATATTGCACCGCAATTAAAGTCCAAGGCCAGTACCTACTTGGTAGAGGTTGCATCTGTGTTGTCATTAAGTAGAAGCCTAACCATTTTATGAACTAGCCACTAACGAGGCCGAAAAGCCAACAGGAGATTTTATTTCGATAAGAAGCCCTATAGGCGAGTTCCAGCAGCTGCACTTGAGCGCCAATCCCCCTCTAGCATTACCGTTATTACCATCTTAAACTATGTCGTCGTTCAAAATCAAGAATACTTTATTCACTTTAAGCTCTAAGACACTTATGAACGTCAAAAATATCACCGGTTCGGAAAACAACCTGCAGTCATCGATAAGAACTGGCAAGAAACTCAATCGTGTTAATCTTTTTTACACATATATATTTAAAAAACATTACACGTTACAATCGTTTCTAGTGGATGCACAGAGTGATGTGTCAATTATACACATCACCATCGTTCATATATTGATCCACTCTATAATAGCCTTTTAACACCAAAACCCGCTCGACATGGCGACTTAAGAGTCCGGCAATCGATAATATGCTTTGGGACTTTGTTGTAAAACCTATTTTTTCTAACACTACACATTTAACATCAGATTAAATTGTAATCAAATGCAAAAACGTATAAAAAGTAATAATAATAAAAAACAAGGTTATTTCGCACGCTTTAGTTTTGCCAGGGCCTCGCCTTGGTGTCACGCGCCACGAGCCTGGTACTCGTTATTACATCATGTTCACTTAACCTACACTTTGTATGTTAATAACCCCCCACCTAAGATCCGTATGTTAGATCGCCTTCTTCAATACATCCATACTAATCTATACTAATTTATAAAGCTGAAGAGTGTTTGTTTGGTTGAACGCGACAATCTCAGGAACTACCAGTCCGATTTTGAGAAAATCCTTCGGTTTTAGATAGCTCATTTATCGAAGAAGGCTTTAGGCTATATATCATCACGCTAAGACCAATAGGAGCGGAGCTCCAATGAAGAATGTTTCAAAATCGGGCTTTTTTTCCTTTTGAGAGATGTCGTTAACGTTAGTATTATATACGTTGCCATGGTAACGTGGTAAGTTTCTATCGCAAACATTTTCAAAGTTTATTTTGTTTTCCTATTCAAAAAGTTTATTCTACTTTTATTTCCAATTTTTTATTTGTTATCTATTACGTATTATAAAAATAAAGTTTGTGTATGTACTAAACTAAACTAAACTAAATTATAGCGGTTAACATATTCTATTTTATTTGTCCGCGGCTTCGTCCGCATTGCTATTTCCAAAATGGTTAGACCGATTTTCACGGGGTTTTCACTGGTAGATAGCAGACCTCATAAAAAGCAATTTAGGTTTTTTATACGCCTTCGGCCGCAGTGGAATATCTGTAATGCTTGAACTGATTTTCACGGGGCTTTCACTGACAGATAACTCACCTTATAAGAAGTAACTTAGACTATTTTATTTTGTTACCCAAGACTTCGTCCGCAATATCCTACTATCTCCTAATCGGTTGAATCGATTTTCACGGGACTTTTACGGGCAGATAACTAGCGGGCTCGGAATACGTTGTCCCAACCCGATAATAAAAAGAAAATCTTGACAAATTATATCTAAATCTTCCCCATGAATCATTCTATCTACTGGTGAAAACGGCATGAAAATCCGATCTGTAGTTTTTATTTTATCGCGAACAGATAAACTGACAGACCAGAGGACTTTCTTTTTAACCGACTTCGAAAAAGGAGGAGGTTACTGTGTTCGGTTATATGTATTTTTTTGTGTATGTTAATCGATATTTTCGTCAACTGTGAACCGATTTTAATGTTTCTTTTTTTATTTGAACTGGTACACTATGTAGTGATTAACTGCTACCTGTGCATTCGTCCGTGTGAAATTGATCAAAAATATATTACAACCGCGTGAGACGTGTGCTTTACTGGACTCCAAGAATAAATATACATAATTGAAAGTCATATATTCGTATGTAATATGAATTATATCATCTTTTTGGTCAATTTGGCAGCCATATTGTTTTATTTACCGCGTTTGCTTCTACATAACTCAGTGATTATAGCAACGTATATGAGTAACTTAAGTATATCGACAATACGGGCATTTTATATCTATATAATAAAATATTTAAAATATATTGTTCGATAATGTATAGCTCATAAATTTCATTAATTTCTTATATAGTGTTAGTGAGCACTGAGTGTGGTATATAGTAGGTAGAAGTTCCAGGTATATTGCTGATGATAAATCCCATCCCAATCGATATACTATTAGTATTCATATATCTAATGTACACGTTGCATGTTACAGTAGATGGCGTGCGCGTCGTAGTTACAAATGTTTTTGAAAAAGCATTTCTGTAATGTACACACCCACTCACAATTTTACATTTCTTTAATACATTTTTAAAAAGCGCGTGCTGAGCCGCGGGTATCAGCTAGTAATATTATAAAGAGGTAAAGTCTGTGAGTTTGTAAGTTAGTAGGGGGTAGGTAGTCTCAGGAACTACTGATCCGATTTGAAAAATTCTTTTGAGTGTTATATACCTCATTTATCGAGGAAAGTTATATATCACAACGCTAAGACTAATAGGAGCGAAGCACCAATGAAGAATGTTTCAAAATAGGGGATTTTTTTCCCTTGAGAGCTTGCGCTGCGTGTTAGCGTTAGCCCAAAGTAACTATTCCACGCGGACGAAGTCGCGGGCAGAGGCTAGTATACTATAAAATTCAAGGATAATTATAATACCAATTCCAGAGTTCTGTTTAACAAAAAACAGAAAAGAAGTTCTGTTCAGCTTTATGATATTAATATAGATACGATTCCAATTCCAAGTCAAATTTATTTTCTAGTAGCGGGCCTAGCGGGTGTTATCACTACATAAAACTAAAAAAAAATAGTGCGTGTAACCGTCACACGCGATTGAAATAACACTTTTTAAATATTTTTGATGTTGTCAATAAATAGTTTATACACAATCAATCAAAAATTGTTGAAAAAAGAAAATATTAAATTGAATAATGAATTAATTACGTATAAATGGGCGCGCGACCGCGCTGTTATCTGGTTTCAATGTAAGTAAATAAATTAAATCAAAACTTCATTATCTGTAATGCCATTTATCAGCTAATTCGGAACTTATATAACACAGGAAATATTATTAGCAACTCTTTGTTATAACGTAAATAAAATATAAAATAGTACGAACAGATTACTATGATAAGTAACGAATTAAATTAATGATCTAACCGGATGGTAGATAAAACGTGACACCATATTGCTGTAACACACTTCCGTTGTGCATTGTCGTCCAATTACTTCCTAGTCGCGCCAAAAGAAGTTTTACTTCAAAAAACTTGACAAATTATATACCTAAACCTTCCCCATGAATCACGTTATGTACTGGTGAAAACCGCATGAAAATCCGTTAAGTCGTTTTTGAGTTTATCGCGTACAGACACACAGACAGACAGACGCGGCGGAGGACTTTCTTTTAATGTTTTTTCATGTAATGATTTAACGAACAAATTGCTGCAAAATGAAATGTTATTGAAAATCATGCTTCACTGGAGAGAACTTGATGTTATGAGAATTATTATTAAAGAATTGAAACGAGTATGTATAGGTATTTATATTTTTATTTGCAGAGGTACACATATATCTGAAGTAATTGTATAACAAAATATTACATAATACACGTTTTAGGGCACATCTTCTAACTATAATTTATCATTGAACATAAATTTATTTTCGACATATGCCAGAATGATTTGACAATGTCACACTGACAGATGTCAACAATATAACAATATGGAAATTATCACCTAAGATTAATATGTATACAAGTTACCCGTGAATAATTTTAAACAATAACATCAAGAAAAGATAAGGTTTTTAATTGAAACTTACAGATAGAATACATGGAAAATACTAACTTATTACAAACGAGTGGAATAAAATCAAAACCGGCAAAATAGAACCGACCTAAATCTAGGTAACAGAAATAAAAACGTAGGTTTAATTGTATCCACAGATGATGAACACTTTGCCATAATTTTTGGGAGAATGTAAACCGATTGAAGCCAACAAAATTTTAAAAAATGCGTTGCCTATGTATTCATCATTTAATTACCATTTCTCTATTTTGGCGCCTTTAATTTTATACGACTGAAATATGAACAGTCATTGCAATATAACAATTACTCAGTCTTTGAAGACATCTGAAGTCCCTTTCACAATTGGATGAAAATTTACAATAGATTACATAAACAATGTAAACTGATCCATACAACACTATACATTATAAGTAAAAAATATATCTCAGTAAATTTACAATAAATAATAATTATGAAACATGAAAAGAAGTGTAACTTAAAACATACATTTTCTCTTTCCTCTAGCTTCTATTTTCTGGTTGACATAAGTTAATAAATTCTAAACAAACCCTAATCCAAAATGTACAGCCAGATTTAAAATGTTACAATATTGCTATCTCAGCAATAATGTAAATATATATATATATAAAAAAACACTTTCAAACTTACATAATATGAATTGAAAAATTCATAACTGAATGAGATCTTTGTCTATATGAGAATAATTCTGCATTTTCTTTATATATGTAAAAAAGTCCACTATGGTCTTTTATACATAATTATCTGGATTTTCTGTTCAAGCCGAAGTAATAAATAAACTTAGAAGTAAATGGTATATAACTTTAAACAAAATGGACGCAGAAACCTTAAGACACACTCTTAAAAACGTGGAACAAAAAAGAAATCAAAACAATGAAAACTAAAAAGTTCTTTATATTGACATACAAAAATGTATCACCCATTTTTTTTCGTAGTCCGGTGAAACTATTAAGACCTTGCTAGGCCAATAGCGTACCTATATAGTTAGTTCGAGAAAAAAAAGTATTACCCATTTCATTCAATGATATTATAACTAAATAGATACGTCATAAGCGCTTCGTCAGCGCCTTGTTAAAACTTGGCTAGTTAGCTTATTTTTGACGGCTGCTCCGTCGTCAATCCGCCCGTATCTAAGCAACATATAACCATTTCTTTTTCACCACCGATATTGAGCATATGCCATCTTACTTCCACATTTTATCTAAAACAGTGTGGCGTTACAACATTACGTCTGTGTGCGTTATCGTGCCATTAGTTTTGTCAAAATATCATGTAGGTAACGTATATTTAATTATAAAATCATTGATTTCAATATAAAAAAATAAATACGTAATCAAAAGCAAAAATATATTTTAGGTATTTTATGTATTTATTCTACAAGGGTCGGCGACGTATTTCCAATACTGTATTTTTTATTTGATACACCAATAAGTAAGCGTACTTACTTCGTTTTTCAATCCCGTATAAGTCGACAAACGGTAATGTCAAACTTGACAATAATGTTGCCACATTATTATTTTTAATATTGCCCTACTGTTTATCTTGATATATAAACTCCATCTGTACGTGTGTATGTCACTGAACTCCTCCTAAAAGGTTGGACCGATTTTGATAAAATTTTGTGTGCGTGTTCCAATGGATCCGAGAATGGTTTAGATTCAATTAGACCCGGTAGGTGGCACTGCGGTTGAATTTTAATTTTCCGCTGGGAAATTTTTTAATTGAGTTTTCGTATTTATTAATTGGAATATTATTATATCATTAAAAATACATGTTAATCCACTATTATCGATTTATTTGGAAAAGTAACTATTTACAAATTACGACAAACGCAATTTTGTTCACCTTAAACACCAACCTTTTTGTACTAAATGGATTTTAATTAAAAAATCAACAATATTCTGTACCGTTTTACAATTATTTTCCGAGTGATAGACATTAATATTTGTAAAATCAAATCGAGTAACGTCATATTGCTTTACGGTATTGAAAAACGGACAAAAATACATTTTTACATTGCAATTATGATTATCCGAATTTTGTCATAATGTGTCCGAGATATGAAAATGGGATGATAATCTAAAAAAATGCATCCTTGACCTGAGATGCCTAGTCTAGGATTAACACATTATTTCAACAGCACGTCGAGTCATTTACATTGGTACTCTGTTTTAGGATGACAAAAAAAGCATTGTGATTGAACCATAGCATGGTGGTGAGGCATTTTTTCCTGCAGCCTTAAATTCGAAATCTATTATCAACCCAAAGATGAATACTAGCACCTCCGTTTTATAGGTAATCCCAGTTCTGAGTTTAGTGTACCTACAATAAATATCAAGTCAGACTGTAATAAAGGGTGTGCGAATATTTGAATTAACGAATTATTCGAGCGCAAATCGGACCAAATAATTCAATTCGAAATTCGAATCGAACTTTCCGAATAATTCGAATGTTCGAATAATTCCATCTATTCGGATTATACAAATGATTTCAATTATGCAAATAACTCCAGCTATTTTAATGCTTTAACTAATTAGGTATTTAGTAAATACTAAATAATTATTCATGTACAAAATTACTTCAATAGATAGTTTAATAACTATTATTTCTTGTTCAAAAAATCGAATAGTTTGAACAATTCGAATTATTCGAGTTGTTCAAATTATTCGAACAGTTCGAATATTCTACTCGAAATTAGTATCGAACATCTTTATTCGATTCAATTCGAGATATATTCGCACATCCCTAATTAAAATCCAACCCATAATAAAGCAGTATCGATAGAATCCGTCGTAAAATTTGTAACATAGAGACCTACAACTTTAAAGTTTCATCTCTTTTACTCATGAGTAAAACTTAATTTGAGTGATGAAGACGACAACACCATTACCTATATATGTATCTAGAACATCAACATTTAAACTTACACAATATAGTACATACATTATTGAATTAAATTATATTTATCTATACAATATATTTACAACACCATAAACTGAAAGGAACTTCATAGTGTACAGAAATGAAGATTGACACTTATAAATAGAGTACAATATATATATATATAGATATATTATTTATTTTGTACAAATCGTAGACTAGAGAGGAGTACAGTCGTGGTCAAAAGTGTCAACGTATTTTAATCGGATACTAACTAGAACGAAACTATGTTAATTACACCAAAAGTATACGAAATTTAAAGTGAATATCAATGTAGGTTAAAATCAATATTTGTGCCGTTACATTTCAAAAAAAATTAGCCGTACCTAATATTTTACCATCATATTTAAAAATTGTAAAAACAAAAAAAAAACGAATGCGTATGACCGTCACATGCGACTGAAGTAAAACTTTTCCAATATTTTTAATTTCGTCAATAAACAGTGTACAAACAAATCAATCAAAAATTTATGAAAAAAAAATATAAAAAATATTAAGTTGAATAATAATAAAAATCATAGAATATGATTAATTATGTATATGTGGGTGCGCGACCGTGCTACCGTCTGGTTTAATGTAAGTAAGTAACAAATTAAATCTAAGCTTCATTATCTGTAGAGCCATCTATCAGCTAATTCGGAACTTAAGTAACACAGAAAATATTATTAGCAACTCTTTGTTATAACGTAAATAAAATATAGAAAAGTACGAACAGATTACTATGATAAGTAACAAATTAAATTCATTATAATTTAATAGAAGTTTTGGTTATGTTTAATTATTATCTAACCAGATGGTACAGAAAGGTGACGCCATATTGCCGTAACGCACTTCCGTTGCATTATCGTCCAGTTACCTCGTAGTCGCGCCTAAAGAAATTTTACTTCAAAAATGTAAAAACCTTATGAACGGTTCTTCGTTCTCGGTGTCAAAAAACTGGAAATCTTAAAGAAATTAAATTTTTTATATGAATAATTAAAATTGGATTTAGATCATTTTGAAATTTAACTACTCATTACAATAAGTTACGTTGTAACGATTTTTGACAATTAAACAGTATAAGTACAGTACCAAAAACGATTGTATGATGTATTGGAAATATATATGTTAAAAAGATGTACCCGATCGAGTTTCTTGCCGGTTTTCTGACTGGGTTGTTTTCCGAACCGGTGGTAATTTTAACGTTCATAAGTGCCTTATTAGGGCTAAAAACTGAAGAAAGTATTTTTTATTTGATTTGATTATTGGTCATATCGAAATATGCATATATGAACAAGAAAATGAATCGAAATTATATGAGAGGGCCGTTTAAACAAATGTCATAGGGGCACTAGTAAGATAATAAGATGCTGGAAGTTTCAGATCTCTAATAAAATTTGTTTTCGAGAAAAAGCAAAATATGTGTTATTTCATTAAAACTATTATATATAAGTATTCATTTAGCATTTTAATACAATATATAATCCATTATTTCCTATCAAACTTTTAATAAATATATATTTTTCGCGAAATAGTATATGAAACTTTTTGATTTGATTTGTTTCCTGACCAGACATTTTTTTATATCCTTAGCTTAGTAACCATACGAACCAAAATACTTTCCGCTGCGTTTTTTTTTCTTTTTTCCGAATTGACTATACGAAGGCCTCAAAGACCTTCACGACGTCAGTTGGCTTTTCGGGCGAGCGCTTGAAACGCTCAGCCGTATGGCATCAATCTCAACGGGACCAAAATGGCCAAACCTCGGCTTGATCTGTTGCCTTGAATACAAAATCGCGAATCTAAGTTGAGCCAGCTAAGCTAATCAGTGCCTCATACATACATATTTTGATTCTGACAACCTGATCAAATTTGACTAAACTGACTAACCAAATCGAAGAAATAAGGAAAAACAGAACAAAAGCCTTCCACTACACGTGTACCTACTGTATGTATGTCCACTAGGGTGTCTGTTATTTACCAAGCATTCTTGTCTTAAAATCGTTCAAATCGTTAGTATAAGGACTAAAAATTTAAGAAAAATATTTTTCTCCTATAAACTAACGATTCGAACTATATCCAAGTTAAAAAGCAAACTTAGTAAATAACAGACACTCTAGTGCACATACATACAGTAGGTGCACATGTAGTGGAAGAGTTTTGTTCTGTTTTTCCTTATTTTTTCGATTTGGTTAGTCAGTTTAGTCGGATTTGTCGGAATCGAAATATTGTTCGCTTTAGTGAGACACTGATTAGCTTAGCTAGCTGAATTTAGATTCGTGATTTTGACTTCAAGGTAAGGCCGAGGTACGGGCATGTCGGGCCCGTTGAGATTATCGCCATACGATACCCAAGTCAAAAATGGCAACTTCGTAAATTACGGACACCGTAATGTGCACCTAATAGTTAAGTAGAAACAATAGTTACTCACATGCAAAACGATTTTTAACTTGACTAACAAAATTCACGACAGCAAAAAAAGGTGCGGACCAAGAGTCTGCAGAAAAAAAATGTGCACTTATGTGGGAAGTGATTTGTGTTGAACTAGTAACTCTAAAAACCACTTACAATAGCATGAACTAATTACTACTCCTCGTGTGTTACACGTTTCATACACTTCAACTCGGTTTGAATTTGGAGGGTAGAGATGAGAAGTTTATTTGGTCATAAATAAAACATTTCGCAAAGCCATGGAATAATAATTATAGTACAACAGCTTAAAAGCCTAATAGACGAATAAAAATGCATTTATTCTAATATTATTATTTTTTACATAAAGGGGCCGTACAAGTATTACGTATACAGAATTCTTGTAATTAATGACCCCTTCTCCCTTGTCAGCAAAAGTAAGCAAGTAAATAATAAATATTGCTGACGTAATCACCAATCGGACCCCCCAAACCCCTATGTCATCAAAAATAAGCAAATCAAAGACCGCCCACCCCCCTATATAGTGCTTACGTAATACATTTATGACCCCAAAGGAATGTTTCTATACATGCTTGTACACATTTAACATAACGAATGCAACGTCTACCAACACATTCATTTAAATATTTAATTAAATAACACTTCTGTAATTGTTTGTCGACAAAAAAGTTAAATAAATTAATAATATTAACTAGAAAACTTTTGTCCACGACAGTACCGTATTTCGATTGATTTTATTTAATCGCAATATTACCTTTACACACATCGAGTAATTGTGCCAACTGTGAGAACTTTTCAAAGGCTTCTTGGAGCATATTCCTGGAAAAGAATATTGTAACTTCAATTTTTTATATGGCAACAACAAAGGCAAGTGTGAAATGTACGAGGAATAAGATGTCGATTTAAACAAATGTTCAACTACGCAAGTTTCGTGGATTGCCAGATTCCGGAACCTTACATATCACATAATGCATGCAAATGCGAATGCATGGTGGTTTTTTCTAAATCCGTCTGGCTACCTACCATATATGTCGCCAAGCACCTGTTGGTATGTTCCGGCACACGCACCTGAGAGCCACTTCTAGGTTTGCCGTATTTATCATCTTATCTGATGCCAAATGACGCTGTGGTCAAACGCTAAAACCTATACCGTCTTATTATAAAAATAAAATAAAACTTAAATACGCATTGAACACTTATTTAAAAAAAAGTTTGATCACAAAATAGTGTCTTACACTTGTTTAGAGACATACACTGTATATATTTAAACATTCGTCTAACTAAAGTTCTTATTTTATTGTATTTCTGTTTGTCTGTTTGTCTTGTTTTGTAGTAAATTATGAGGTATCATCAATTTAGAAAATGTATTCTAGATAAATTACACAGTTTTAGAAACTCACAAGTAAATCATAACTACTACTATATGACATTATTGACATTTGACAATATATTTAATATTACATTCTTCCATTTTTACGCACTTTGACTTAATATATTAAACTTATATATTGCTTATTATAACAATTACATTATTTTCTTTTAACCAACATGTCACAATAGTAAAAAACAAATTTGTTTAAAATAAATAAATTTACTGAATGATTCATAATTTCAAATTGTTTGCTCAACACCTGTATGTAGTGTAACGTTTTTGAATGATGAGATTGAAATGAATGAATACTATTCAGAGTTGCTCGGATAAAATACTTAAACCAGATGTTTAGCTAGAGACACCTTCGACACGCTTTTGTAGTGAAGTGTTTTAAACATGTTTTCAATAAGGATTAAAATTTTAGACAACGTTTAGTAAAACTCGTGTTAAACGAGGGTTCATTTTTGTTTTTGTAATAAGACCGATAAAACTTTAAAAAAATTAGCGTACCTGCATTTAGTGCAGAATATCCTAATATTGGCCCGGTTGATGAAAGGCGAATTGCTCTGCACAGTTGCGAGGCTAGAGTTAAAGGCGCTTTCGAACCGCGTTAAGTTTTCCTCGGAACACGGCTCTGAACAATCCGCTAACACACTACGATAGAGACAAAACAAACAGAACACTCGATCAGAAATATGCCTCTCTCACTCTCTCTAATTATTCTCGGATATACGTGAAAGAGATAGTAGATAGTCCAATGAATGTATACGCTTGCGAAACACGGTACAAATAAGACAAAACGTAAACGGAACACTCAATTAGCATTGTCTCTCTCAATCCCAATAATAATTCCCAGATAAGCGTGAACGAGACACACGTATACAGTACGACGAATGTATACACTTGCGAAGTGCTTAAGAGTTTTAAAAATACTTTAGAATCGCGAGAGTGAAACTTGAGCCAACTCGACCTTGACTACCATACACATGGTGATTAACTCATTTCAAAGACACCGTTCATTATCACCCATTAACACTTATAAAATGTCGGAATGCACAACCGTTTTTCGAAATTAAAATTTTAAGAGTGGCAACACACTCCTGTTAACTCCGTGACAGTGACAGGTGACATTCTTTATACATCGACTAAATTAAGAGTCTATGTAATTCAATTGTTGGAAAACACGAATAATAAATTACTTAGTCGAAATTCTTTCTATTATGTTTGTATGTGTTTACCTACTTATCCTTTACTTTACTTGATTAGTTTTCCCGACAGTTTTTCATCGTTAGACTATACGTGCTAAGTTGAATCTCCTATGTATTGTACAAAGGTTTTTTATATTTCAATCCTTTATAAAATCACTATGATTTTTTTTAATAACCATAAAAGAAACGATAACTCTATAGCTTCGGAAATAGACAGAAGTATAATAGCAGCACTTTTATTTCGGCCTAAAACAAAATTTTCTTGTATAAACCTACCACAAAGCATGACACTCGTACGAGATATATCTAAAACCAAATATTGTGTCAGTTATTTTTTTTATTTGTGTTAATCTATTAGGTAACAGTAGTTATTCTCGAACTCTCTTTGAGTAAATCTCCATGTATACCGTAAACAATACTTTAGGACGAGTCCATAGTAGTAATAGTCGTCTTCTTTTAAAAAAATAAAAATTATAGTAATTAGTATAAAAATCCAACCATTAGAACTTACCCTTGTATAGCAAAAGCCAGATCACTGATATGGGTCCCGAAAGCTTGAATGTTACTCGTCAGCACTTGGAAGTCTTCATTCCCGGGTAACTTATCTTCTAACGTGTGAGCGATACCAAGACATGTAGCTAATTTCGCACTGCAAGAATTAATAACATACTGTTCTATTTTCAATACAATAATACATCTCCCCCTATAGATAACCTCTCACTCCTGCTCAGTCACATCTCCCTCATTAATTAATTGGAACACCACATATATTCAATAAAATATCATACATTTGAATACAAAAATCATTTTCAATAGAAATACTGACACATTTTTAATAGAAATATTCACACATTTTCATTAGAAATACCCATACATTTTGAATAGAAATACACATACATTTTCAATAGAAATATTCACACATTTTCATTAGAAATACCCGTACATTTTCAATAGAAATATTCACACATTTTCATTAGAAATACCAATGCATTTTCAATAGAAATACTCATACATTTTCAATATAAATACCAATACATTTTCAATAGAAATATTCACACATTTTCATTAGAAATAGCCATACATTTTCAATGAAAATACTGATACATTTTTAATAGAAATACCCATACCTCTTCAATAGAAATACCCATACATATTCTATAAATACAGTACTCGTATATTATCAATGGAAATACTCATACATTTTCAACAGAAATATCCATATATTTTCAATAGAAATAACATACATTTTCATATATATTATTTTCTAGTATACACTCTTCAATTTTAATGACAAAAAATATGCAGAACGTTATATAAATTTGCACTGCGCTGTGCGTTTAGTTATGGTCCATGGTATTGTTAATCTGATGTTACCACATCTTCCAACGCAAAACTATACTTTCTTGAAAATCGCAAAAAAAAATACCTAAAATAATTACAAAACAGATTGTAAGACTCGTTGCATGAAGATTTTTTTAAATTAAAAACTGGTCATAACAAAAATTTATTTTAATATAATTTAATCTTTAAATACCCGCATAAATGTTTTTAATCTCAAGAAACCCTATTCAACATATTTACCTCATAATTGTAAGGGGCACTTGAAGCTGACATATTACTTGATATTCCTTACCTTTACTAATATCATATTGACAGAAATAATAAATGCGGTGTATTTGTTGCCAAGTCTATTCTAACTGTAACAAAACAAAACTACCCACATAACTGTGTTACAGTTGATTCACATTACAATACAGACACGAAGAATGCAATACTTTTCGTAATATTGGAAGGATTGAATAATAAATTTGATAAACACTCACCAATAACTAGAAAACACTGTCCATAGACCTTCAAAGGCTTCTATGACGACCTGTTCCCCATCTTTTTCCGTTTCACACTTACGCTGCAGCTGGTCCACAGTCGATTTAGCCAGTTCCATATACTCCGGTATTATCTGGCATTTCTTAGCCACGTCCAAACACAACTCTTTAAAATTCGATACTTCTGATTGTGAGACCGTTTGTGGATCTGAAATACGTGTACTTCAGAATTATCATTTTTTGTACACATTGTGAAATATAAAATTCAAGGAATAAAAGGATTATAAGAGAAAAAGTCTGTGATATATATTTAACCAGAGAGAGAGAGAGAAATATCGAGGCAGTCATAAAGACTGCCGGCAGAAGTGAATACTCAATACAATAGAATAACTGTGTTTATATTTCCTAATTTATAAATTGGGTATTTGATTTACTTTTTTTTTGTTAAATGGAACGATCATATATAAGTTTTATAACAAAACAATTTTTTTTTCGCAATAATTGAAATGTTATATCAAAATAAAATTGAATTTTTGGATCCAGTACCGAAGACCCGCCGACAACTTCCGAACGAACCCGAGCACGTGTGCCGTCATAATGTTAGTTTTCACTAATTGTAGCATACAGAGATAATAAGTACAATTTTTGATCTATTAAATTCTGTTGTCATTGTTAAATGCTCGCAAATATATCAAAAATGTCGAACCTCCAAAGTTATCGCCTTTTTTTTTTTTTTTTTTTTTCGAACTGACTACGCTATTGACCTGGCAAGGTCTTTACAGCTTCACCGGACTACTAAAGTTATCGCCCTTGTTTTGTACCATTATGTACGACTGCTACAAAAACAACTTTCGAAAAAATGTTATTAAATGTTCCACAAGATGAAAAACGTCGAAAGAAATGCTTTCAATTAGTGCACCGAGATTATCTCAAAACAAAATCGTTTTTTTTTTTTTTGTTGTGAAGATCATTTCGATGTAAGCATTTTATATAATAATATTCTGACTAATTATTATTTATCAAAGTAAAGAAATCGAAAAAGTAGAGTTCCGTAATTAATTATTTTAACTCGGCTCCCAATCATAACCTCTAGAATCGTAGCACTAACATATTTTCTATGGATAATTTAAAGTGATTAAATTTTAATCAAATCCATGTATTTTTATCTAATGATTTATATATCACTTCATCATGCATAGCTAACAAATCGGTTTTTTGTAGTAAATTGGAGATATTTTTTTTCAAATCATAAGCATAATAGATTAGTAGCTGAAAACGCTGTACTATTATGGATTTGCTTTAACATTATGACGTCACAAGTATGGTGACCAATAACGGCGCGTTCACGGCGAAATGATTTTTTTTTAAATTATCAATATTTAATTGTTTATAATTCATTAAACAGATTTTTTTTAGTTTTTCGCATTAAATCTTAATATATATATTTCTTGTGTGCGTGTGTATGTGACTGAACTCCTCCTAAACGACTGGACCGATTTTGATGAAATTTTTTGTGCGTGTTCGAGTGGAACCGAGAATGGTTTAGATTCACAATTGGACCCGGTAGGTGGCGCTGCGGTTGACTTTTGGGATTTCTATTTTTTATTATCAAGGCAGGACAACGTCCGCCAGGTCCGCTAGTATCAATATAATTAATAAAAAAGTTGAAAAAACAAATAAAAAAAAACATTTTTTTTTTCAAATCCCATTTGAAATTATTAATTAACATTAATCTAGTTTTCACGCCTATTGACACTCTGAACAATAATTATATTTATACAATTTATAATTAATATATGGTAGGTTGCACAATATCGATATTGGATGTACACAGGCTCTTTTACTAGGCGTCACCAGTCAAACGCAATGCCGACCGTATTTCATTTTATGACCGTATTTACCGTATATAGGGGCTTGTGTACATGTAATATTGATATATTGCAGCTTATCATACGTTTAATTGATTAATAGATATTATAAAAATGTATATAATTATTGCTCCGAGTACCAATAGATATGAAAACCACGCTAGTGTTAATAATTTCAATAAACAAATTCTTATTAGCATGTCATGACACGAAATTATAAATTTATCTCCTGCCAAAAATACCGTTCAACGCGCCTAAAGAAGTTTTCACTTTTACAAGTTTGAAACATCGAAATTATTACCGAAATGTACAGGTAAATCTATGAAATAACCATATTGTTTTCATTTCATTCTCTTAAACTATAATCAGAATACTATATTTCACTTCAACCGCGTGTGAACTATACACTCTTCTTCTCTTTATTACATAATCTTTTATTAGTGTTTCAAATAGTTTTAAACGATATTTCATAGTCACCTATAAGTCGTGACCCCCAAAACATCCAAAATCGTATAACTTATTGTTATATTACCTTTCATATCTATGGCCAGGAAGGCGTTCTTCAGATCTGTGATGAGATGTTCTATCCTAGGGAATACTTCGCTGAAAACTGCGATCCAATGTTTGAGCAAAC
Organism: Antheraea yamamai; assembly: GCA_036509395.1. Taxonomy (NCBI): domain Eukaryota; kingdom Metazoa; phylum Arthropoda; class Insecta; order Lepidoptera; family Saturniidae; genus Antheraea; species Antheraea yamamai. Next base: position 1,968,979 of record AP028435.1, on the reverse strand, counting down.
ATTGGAGCACGTCGCCCAACGTCCAAGGTGGCGCCTTGAACAGCACGTGTTGCCATAAATTATTATATTTCGCACGCATTTCGTTCTGTAAACACCGAAGACACGTGTCATGTTAACGGGCAATCAAGGTTTGGTTTGTTTTGAAAGCAAAGTTTGTATTTGTACAGGGAGCAAATTGAAGGAAGGAGATGAAGATAAGGAAAGCAATGCTGAACTCATGCAGCTGTAACGTAAACAAGGCCCATCCATTGACGAGATCAAAGGGAAGCGTGAAACAGGACAAGATGGGAAATTGAAGTGGGGATGAACAGGGAAGAGAGAGACAAGGAAATCAATACTGGACTCCTATCGTTGTAATATAAATAATGCTATTCGATGAAGGGAAGTAAAGGGGAAAGACCGGAGATAAATACAAAAGCAGTACTGGACTCCTATCGCTGTAGCATAAACAAAACGATTCACTGGTGAGATGACGGAGAGACAGTATAATATGAAGAGATAGGAAATTAAAGAGGGGATGAGCAGGGGAGAGAATGACAAGGAAATTAATACTGGACTCCTGTCGCTGTAGCATGAAATAATTCATATTATGCGATAATTGCATGCTAATTACATCCTGCAGTCCAAAAATAACATTATTTTATTGTATAACTAGCGGGCCCGGCAGACGTTGTCCCGCCCTGATTATAAAAAAATCCTTGACAAATTATATACGAAAACGTTCCTCATGAATCACTTTATCCACTGGTGAAAACCGCTTGAAAATCCGTTCAGTAGTTTTTGAGTTTATCGCAAACAGACAGACAGACAGACGCGGTAGGGGACTTTGTTTTATACTATGTAATGATTATTTGAAAATGGTAAGTTTTGAAGAATTCCATAAGATTTTACCTATACAACATTTAATTCTCATATATGATTTTTTTTTTATATTATAGGTGGCAAACGGACATGTGTGTCACCTGATCTTAAGAGATCACCACCATCCATAGACACTTGCAACACCAGTTAAGTCGCAAGTGCGTTGCCAACCTGTCTTGGGGGTGAGGGGGAGTAAGGGAAGGGGAGGGGGAAGGTAAAGGGGAGGGGAGATGGGTTTCCAGCGCTCTCACTGACCGAAAGAAACGCAACAATGCAAGCACTGTTACTTCACGTCGGTGTTTCTGTGTGCCGGGTGGTAGTACCCCGGGCGAGCCAACCCACTCATGCTGAAACCAGTAATAGCTTCAGCGTAGCTCTACCGCCTACAATATAACTGTATGTGTTGATCACTTCAAGACAAATTTTCGTTATCGAGTTATAATCCAAAGCTTAACCCATTCCATGGCAGCAACGCATACGTGTGCGTTTTGACTTCTTCTATCTGTGTGTCTACACACGTTTGGTATACGTGATGCTAAAGATGAGTTTTTTATTCCTTGAGCTGGTTGCCCAAACAAAAATCGGCTGAGTGCCTTAAGCGCTCGCCTTAGTAGTCCGGTGAAGCTGTTAAGACCTTGCTAGGTCAACAGCGTAGTCAGTTCGAAAAAAAAAAAAAAAAAGAGTTTTTTATTAACGCGTTCACAAAAATGTTACCGTTTTTTATTCCATTGTATAATATATTATATTTTTCGTCTAGTAACATCGTTACCGTAATGAAAATATAGGTAAGATAATATGTCTTACTACAATTAAATTACACTTAAATTGTCTTACTACAAAGTGATATATTTTCACCTATAATTCACCATAACAATCGGCGGCTATATGGTACAAAGTTTTTTTTAATAGATTACATCTAATGGTTTTTACAAAAAAAAAAACATGATATCACCTCGAGTATATTGGAGAGTAGCTGGTAAACAGCAGTTTCACAGTGTTTGATGCTGGTAATTAGTTCAGGGTCCTGTCGCGGCTGCGGTTTGCTCTCCAGAAGCCCCTTCAGTTCCCCGAGGCCGATGCACTTTACATCGTTAATACACGCCTTGTTGCACAGATTCTTGTCGTTTGACAGAAGGATCTAGAATTTAAGCAAAGTGATATGTTACTCCTCCTACCTGTTTCTTAAAAAAATCTAAAAAAAATATTCACTATATTGAAAAGCAAATACATTTGTCTTAATCTATACACATGATAAGAATGTAAATCTAACGTGACTGTACTTCTACATTTTCGTAAAAAAAAATATAGCTGGTGGCTAGGGATAAGTAATAAAATACATTTCAATCATTTTAGATATATCAGTCTGTCTGTTTATATGAAAACACATCCCTGCTAAAGTACTGCATACATGATAAAACCTTTAAAAAAATCTTCGAGTAACATTTGGTCTTTGTTTCCTTAAAACCAATTCGGTCTATCAAAAGTTATTGTAATTTTAATGATGGCGCGAGTTAGGTACGAGAGCAAAATAGCTATTAATTACACTTAATATATTCCGATGACTTTATTAGTCACTGTTTTGTACACAAGGTTCCTTGTAGACAAAGTCGCGGGCACAGCTAAATAAATAAACAAACAGCTGTAATAGTGAGTTTGTTTCATTGACCCTATGACATACGTACGTAATACCATAAAAAAATGATTATAGTTATTATTCCCATTTCTTTCACTATTTTAATGTGATTAATTAAATTATGTAAATAATTGATTACCTGAGTATAAGGACATCACTAGTTACATCTGATAGATTATATTATATATATAAGAATTAATACATCGTCCATGCAAATAAAATATAATAAAATGTAATATATTTATCTGAACATGAAAACGTAAGAATATTCTTATACGGCTATTCACCTATTCGAATAGAGACGTAATTAATGAAATCTGTCGCACTTACCACAGACCGGCCTCTGTCAGCTTGTTGCAAGCAACAATTTAAAATCTCATCGTCCGGGACCTCACATGGATATATGTGTGAATTCGCATCGCGTAACGATTGACCTGTATACACACATGATATTATAAACTAAATATATACGCTTTTGGGCCTGGTTTAATAGTTTATTGCTCATTATCTTATCACTGCAAATAACTACTAACTACAGAGTATTAACATTATTATAACAAATCATCATAGAATACAGAACGATAACGATGACGACACCGAGTTTCCGGCATAATTATAGGTTTATTTCCGCCATCTTATTACAAACGACAGTAAACTGTCACGTGGCATAAGATAGTGACGTCACAATAGGGGAGAGTCAATTGAGTGTCTTTTATAAAGTACGATATCAGTTATAGAAGTTGCTGAAAAGTGAAACGATGTAAAATTTATAACAATACTAATGAACTCGGTAGGCCGACACTAACATGCACTTTTTAATAAGTTATGAATAAAAAAGAAAAAAAATAATAATTAACAGTATCGAGTGATGCTAGAATTAAGAATCTAGGATTATATATTTTTTTAGGACATTTTTTTACATAACGACATACTTTATTTTTAAAAATTAAAGTAGTTTTGTGTGAAAGAGTAAGAAACATCCAGTCGTCTTCACAAAATTTCTCAGTTATAATATTATCTAACAGAATACGACTGATAGGTTTTTAATATACATACCTTTTATACGACTGTTTTCAGGTAATGATTTATACAGATAGTCCATGGCAGATTTTGCCCGTTTGCATATCGCACCATTACCGTTATTGTTGTCCTTTAATCTGTCTAACTCGTTTATAACTCTCCACGGAACCAAAAGTGTCGGTTGCTCACTGTATCCTAGAAGGAATATATATTGAATAAATGTATTTTGAATACACATAATTTCTATACTATCTAGTAATCTTTACTAGTAATATTATAAAGGCCAAGAAATTGTTCTTTTTATGTACATTTGTCTAGTCTTCACATCGGTTGATACTCCGAATAATAATTACTGGGTAACTGTTTAAAGGTTAACACCCTTCAATCCTTTGGTAGTTCATGGTCACATGTAATGTATAAAAAATATTATCAAAACAAATATTAATAAACAACAAAGAGAACCGTAGTCAAAGTTTGTTCAACATTTTTCAAAAGTATGGGAACGATACTTTGATCGTAAAAAAATCAATGAAGCACATTAAAGGGGCGCTTTTTAAGGTTAATCATTACAACTGCTTATCGTCGGTATGCGGCACGGTCGAACAAAGGGAAGCGGGGTGCGGGTCGGGGTGAGGGACGCGGGCGGGACTGCGCGGCACGGTGCGGTTCATTGCTTTCCTTAATATTACACCAGTTCGTTTTTGCGTAAATCACCTGATGTTGAGTGTATATCAGTTTTGTATCTTAATATATATATTTCTTGTGTGCGTGTGTATGTGACTGAACTCCTCCTAAACGACTGGACCGATTTTGATGAAATTTTTTGTGTGTGTTCGTGGAGATTCGAGAATGGTTTAGATTCACAATTGGACCCGGCAGGTGGCGCTGCGATCGACTTTTAGGATTTTTTTTGTTTTCAAGGCAGGACAACGTCCGCCCGGTCCGCTAGTATCTCTAGATAATTACATAGGTCAAATATTAAGCACCTATTCTTTTAATTGATTTGGAACCAGAAGCAAGTTCTTAATAACCTATAAAAGTATTGCAAATCTTTAACCATTCACATTGTATATACATTTCTATACAGTTCAATAATTAATCAAACATGTGATGGACTGCACAAGAAGCTTAATATAAAATATCAAATTTACATGTTCATAGGCCGCCTATACTACTACTTCGCTAGTCTGACGCAAGAGCAATACGTAACGAGCATGTCAAGGTGACGGTGACGCGAACCCATAAGTTTTTTTCCTACCGAAAACTGCTCAAAAGCGGCTAAAGAAATTTTCACTTTAAAAAATATGTTCATTAAAAAAAATACATTGTCACAAAATTAAAATATTACCTTTTATATGTGAATTGAGAACATTTTTAATAACATCCAGTTCGTGTATAAATATATTCGTGTCCACGACGAGCACAACGTTTTCATTATTACTATTATTTACATTGTCTTTTGTACAATTAACTACAGGTACTGTTTGTTTCACCTGTGGAAATAAAAAAGTATAGTTATTATCTACACATATGATAAGAATGTAAATCTAACGTGACTATACTTTTAGGTTCTTATGAAAAACATTGTTGCCGGTGTCTAGGAATAAGTAATAAAATACATTTCAATAATTTTTAGAAATGTTTGTCTGTCTGTTTGTTTAAACACGCATTACTGCTAAAGTACTGCGTTAATGATAAAACCTCGCCAAGAAAATTATAATGCATATCTTCGAGTAACATTTAATCGTTGTTTCATTAAAATCGGTTTGGTCTATCAAAAGATATTGCAATTCTAATCACGACGCGATCTAAGCACGAGAGAAACGTAGATAAGTAAATAGACTTACTACATTCCGATGACTTTATTAGTCTCTGTTTTGTACATCAGGTTTCACGGGGACAAAGTCGCGGGCACAGCAGTTTTTTATAATAATGTTTACATTTACAGTATGTACAAAATACATACCGTTGAATTTGGCATACATCTCGCAAAATTTTTTTTTATCATAGGATGCAAACGAACAGGTCACCCGAAGTTAAGGGATCACCACCGTCCATAGACACTTGCAACACCAGGGGAGTCGCAAGTGCGTTGCCATCCTGTGTTTGGGGAGAGGAGGAGGAAGGATAGGGGGAAGGGTAGAGGAGGTGGTCCTACGGCGCTCTCACTGACCAAACGAAACACAACAATGCAAGCACTGTTACTTCACATCAGTTTTCTATGAGAGAAAGTACCACCTGGTACTACCCTGGGCGAGCTGGCTCATTCATGTTCAAAAGAGGAATAAATTCAGTGTGGCTCTACCACCTACAGCATTTGCCAGGGACATAGTGAAACCAGTACCCTATTGTGTAGTGCAATGCAAGCCCTCAACATTTTTTGTTATCTTTGACTCACCCCTCCATGTTGTCAGCAAAACTAAGCAAAACTCTAACATACACCCTCCTACTCCTAGGCTTATGTAACCATTGGCATAATTTTACTTGCCTAAAACACTTCGTCCCCTTTGTCATAAAAAATATGCAAAATTTAGAAATCCCCTCTTGGTACTTTTTAGAGTAATTCCTTTAGGATTTTTTTTTTCTCTCCTCCAGCAAAATATTGTTTTATATACTGAAAAAACGTTCCTAAAAATTTGAGTCTTTAATTTTCATTGTAACTATCTTTTTTCCCATCATTGATTTAATATCACTATATAATCTTCACACAATATCACGATTGTTATGGACCAAAATAAGCATGATGCTATTTCATAGAATACAAGCTGCACAGGGGCATATCAATAATTCTAATAGTAAATTATCATATAGTTAAAGTACCCTAGGTCTACGACCACCGTTAAAACGGAAACCATGCGAGTGTGAGAAATGCATTACAAACAAATTCCTTTCTATAGCATCAATGTCATGCAAAACTTTTTGTGGTATGAGCAATTCATGCGGATTATATGCCCTATAACTGAATCAATAACAATTTACAGAAAAATATTAAAGATATTATACCAATTGAATTTTCTAATAACTCAATTACGCTATTTTCTGCACACATGGTAGTGTTTATATAATTTACAAATACACTATATTTGACGATTTAATGATTAACATTGGATGGACTTTGCCAAAAAATTTAAAGAATTACACACCTCTTTAAAATCCACATCCATAGGCTCCTTACAATATTCTACACTTTTATTACTAACTACGCTGTCATCAACATTTGTCTCCATTACTTCTTCACTTAAGCTACTTTGTAAATAACTCATTCGTTCTTGAGCTGTGTTAAAAGTCTTTAGATCACTCTCTTTACAAGTTACTTTCGAATTCAATTTAGATTTTATTGCTGAAACCAATTTGCTAGCTTCAGAAAATTGCGGAGGAGTTGCTGGATGTTTTACATATGGATATTCCGTAACTTGGTTGCATATACCCTGTTCGATATCTGCAAATGTGTCTTTCTGTTTTGTTTTTTCAAAATACTCCTCAGTCAATTGAGCTTTCATTGATGATATTATTTTGTTTGCAGCAAAGAATTGTGAAGGTGACGGTATGGAATGTGAACTTTCGTTAGTCGGTGATTGTGTTGAACATTTAGAATCATTTATATTCGGACTCTTTTCAGATTTACTCCTTGAAGTTTCCGTTTCAATTGGGCTTTTTCTTTTATTTTTGTTTGGTGATTTCTCCTTGTTTTCCTCATTCTGAATGTCAGTTTTAAGCTGAGCCTGTAACTTGGATAGTCTGGCACTTGCAATGTTTTTCCCTGGAGATTGTTTTGTGGGGGTTGTGCTTGAAATGCTAACATTTCGCTTCTTTGAATTTTGTACCGGTGTCTCTTCCTGCGCTTTACATGTTTGTTTATTACCACTTTCTACTTTTCCTGTACTCTCTCTTTTATTTATATTAAGTGGTGTACTTAGACTAACTCGTTTTACATCAACAGATTTTGTTGGGCTTTCGATATTACTTGTATTAGTTTTCTGCGGAGTTGATTTTTCTGCAAAAAAATTTGTGAGATTCAAGTTAAATCAGTACTGTCAAAATTCATACTCATATAGTCACAAAACACAGAGAAGTGATGTCAACATATGTAAGAGATAACTAAATGAAAGCATGCTTAAAAACTACTTGATTCAACATTAGATGAGACCGAGTTCTTAGTGCAGAAAAATAGTGTGTTAAAATTTTTGTGATATAGAATTTTACAATACACTTTGATTTACTACAACCATAAAGTTGAACCCTATTATTAAGAACTAATTGGTCTGTTACTGTGACAGAAATCAACAATAAACTGAACATTTCTTTCTAGTCTAAGCATGGTATATAGTAACATCTTCTGTTATATCAGCACTGAATAACAGATCAGATTTTGGGCAAGTAATCCTAGCCTACATATTGATAAAAACAATATTTGATAACTTAGTATCTCCTCAGCAACCGTTAATACATAGTAGGCATTAATTATCTTATTTAAAACCACTTAATTTTTTTTCGATAGAACTATAAAAATTACACATATACATTTTGTCTAAACTAATATTATCAAGAGAAAAGATTGGATTTTTTGTTTGTAATAAACTCACAGAATACTAAAATCAAAAAAAAAAATCACATAGGAAGCTGCATTATCAGCAAGGAACATGGGTTGTATTTTATTTATAATAAATACATCTACAATAACACAGGTGCTAGCTATTGAAGAACTTTATTGTTATCAATTAAAAAAATGGGTAAAGTTTTTTTTCTCTATGGTCGAAATGCGACCACTGGAGGAGCATTTGTATATATATAAATGAAAGGTTATATATCTAATTGTATTCTTATTAAGATTTTTTATAACAGAATGCCTTAAGCTCTCATTTCTGTGAATACCTGTCAAACCAAGATCAAAGAGACAGCCCAAAAAATTAAGGTTTTTATGCTACCCATTTCGCTATAACTCACCACTAAGGGATTCTAGGTTATATTTCATTGTTATTAACTTTTAATCGTAGATATAACACACAGGACATTGATAGCGTATATATAAATATCACAAATTATAATCATGTATTGATACTCCGAGTGTTGTCTATTCTACTATATTTTTTCTATAATCAAACTACTCTATATTAATGTTAACCTGGATATTTTAAAAAATTTAAAAGGACTTTCAAAAATATCGAAAAATTGCCATAATAACTGGAAAAATGAGAGTTTGGAAATTAAAAAAAAAAATTAATCTTGGTAACCTTTTTATTTTTTTAAATTATAACCTATCTTTCTTGAACAGTTCCGCGTCGCACAGTTGTTTGTCTCTGTTGTAGAGGTCATAAAAAAATGGATAGACTTATAATTTGCGAAAATTAGCATACTCCAAAAGAGAAGTGACAAAAAAAGGCCTATTTACATTAATTTAAATATATTTCTTTGCAGACAAATATTTACATACAATGAATATAATAATAGAAATTAGAAAAACAGAATAGTAACACTTTAACAGAATCAGTCAACTAGAACTTATTGTGCCAATACTGATTGTTTTGAAAGCTCCTATTTGAATATACAATTGAGAATAAAGATCAGAGGAAAACAGTATTACAATTTAACTGTAGAATATCACAGTTGTACCTGTAAACCATAATAAAAAATGTCCAATTTATCATTAACAATTAAAAAAAAATTGTTTACACACATAACAAACTAATGTACAGGATTTCTTATTCTCATCTTGATTGATAATAAATTGTTTCATTTAGCTGTGGTTTAAGTTTTGTATCAAAAGACGCACTTTACTCATTTGGGTTAAAAAAATGTTTCTTAGACTTTGCAATATGGTTGCAACATGATATGAATTAATGTGCAACATTTATATTTACTATAAAGATCTATTCATATTTTGATAGCTTTATCAACAGATATAGATGATTCATAACATTTTTTGAAGCAGTTTTACATATTCTGTGAAGTTTCAGTTTTATATACTCTACAAATGAAATAGTTTGTATTAAAACTTTTTGCTGTAGTAATTATATTAGTATTGTAATCTTAGTAATTTTTATTTCCGTATTCTTTATTTTAAGCTCATGTAATAACATTCAAGAGTAATAATTCACAAAATACTCGATTAATCAACATATTTAGACTTATGACGATATTATATTACAAAACATTTTATATAATACTATCAACATACCTATAAACTTCTTTTTTGAGAAACTGTGTTCACAAATTCCATCACTTTTCCTCTTTAAATTTTTTCTATGTTGTTCCTCTTTCTTCCTCTTTTCCTTTGTATTACCTTTATCTTTTTTGCCTGTCTGTAATTCGCTCGACTTGTCGTCCGCCTTGAAAAAAAGAGGTACATACAGAATCAAAATATTATCTACATGTTTTTCTAATAAATATAAAAAAATGTTTCTAGAACACTCTATACGCATCCATTTAAAGTAATAAATGCTAATTTCTTGGCATTGCCAATGAGAAACTATAAAATTACGAAATTTACTTGTGGTCTAGTCCAAGATGATTTCCCAGTTTTCCTGTTAAAATAATATTTTCTGCCGGGATTTGACTTCGAAGTACAGAGCGCCCAGCCATCAGGTAACGCGGAAATATCATTTTTATCGCAACTCATCGCGTATAACAAAACAATTAAGCTTCAAAACCGCAGCAAAAATTAACAAATATTAGGTCCATATTTGACAAATCAATTTGTATTCTGTCCAAAGAGTAAACTATGTCTATGGTACAGTAATTTTGCTGCCTAAGCTACAGATTAACTATAAAAAAGTAAAACAAAATACTAAGCAGTATAGCGTAGAGTGAGAAACTTTGTTTCTCTGTCTACGCAGTATAGGCAATACCAAAAAGAAAACCTTAAAAAAATGTATATACTAAGTATCGATTGATTCCTTCTGTATCTGATTTTCAAAAAACTTCCTAAAAAGTTTTTTTGATTATCGAAGTATACTTATATGAGTTAGATAGAGCTTGAGCATTAGGTAGCATTAACATAAAAATAGATATTAAGAGTATATATAAACAGAAAGCTTATAAGCTATATATTAAGATATTAGATGTAATACTAGCTGTCACTCGCGGCTCCGTACGCGTTTTTTTTAAATGTATTAATGAAATGTAAAATTGTACGTAGGTGTGTAAATTACAGAAATGCTTTTTTAAAAACATTTGTAACTACGACATGCACGCCATCTAATGTAACGTATACATTAGATATGTGAATACGAATAGTATATCGAATGGGATGGGATTTATCATCAGTAACGTACATGGAACTTTAACCTACTATATACCACCCTCAGTGCTCACTAACACTATATAAGAAAGTAATGAAAATTATAACTATACATTATCGAACAACATGTGTTAATTTTTTTATTATATAGGTATAACATGCCCATGTTGTCGATATAATTGTGTTATTCTTATACGTTGCTATAATCACTGAGTTATGTAGATGCAAATGCGGTAAATAAAACAAAATGGCCGCCTAATTGACCAAAATGATAATATAATTCAAATTACAGAAATGTATTCTTGGAGTCCAGTACAGCGCACGTCTCACGCACTTATTTACAGTAAACAAATTATTTTTAATCAATTTCACACGAATGAATGCACAGGTAACAGTTCATCACTACATGGTGTAAAACAAAGTCTTCTAGTTTGTTTGTTTATCTGTTCGCGATAAAGTCAAAAATTACAGAACGGATTTTCATGCCGTTTTCATCAGTAGGTAGAACGGTTCATGGGGAAGGTTTGGGTATAATTTCTCAAGGTTTTCTTTTTATTATCAGAGCGGGAAAATGCCTGCTGAACCCGCTAGCTTAAAATAAAATAGCTCATTAGTTAGTTATCTGCCAGTGAAAGTCCCGTGAAAATCAGTTCAAGCATTTCGGATATTCCACTGCGACCGAAGGCGAATAAAAAACCTAAACTTTTTACTTTTTACGAGGTCTGCTATATGCCGGTAAAATTCCCGTTAAAATAGGTCCAGTCGTTTTGGAGATTACCCGGAACAAACAAACAGACAAATTATAATAATATCGACCGAATATAAAAACACTTTTTTTTGTTATTTGTAGCTATATCCATTCACCAAAAAGTTATTATTTAATTTTACATACACACGGTTTATTTTTTAATACGTAATAGATTGCATATAAAAAATTAGAAATAAAACTAACGTAGAATAAACTTTTTGAATAGGAACACAAAATAATGTTTGAAAATGTTTGCGATAGAAACTTACCACGTTACCATGGCAACGTATATAATACTAACGCTAATACGCCGGGAAAGCAATCAAAAAGACGAAAAACCGTTAAAATAGGTCCAGCCGTTTTAGAGATTACGCAGAACAATCAAACAAACAGACAAAATATAATAATATATCGACCGAATATAAAGACATTTTTTTGTTGTTTGTAGCAATATTCATTCACCAAAAAGTTATTATTTAATTTTATTTAAACACACTTTATTTTTATAATACGTAATAGATTGCAAATAAAAAATTGGAAACAAAACTAACGTAGAATAAACTTTTTGAATAGGAACACAAAATAATCTTTGTAAATGTTACCACCACGTTACCATGGCAACGTACCTATAGAATACTAACGTTAACACGCAGCGAAAGCAATCAAAACGAAAAAATACCCGATTTTCAAACATTCTTCATTGGTGCTGCACTCCTACTGGTCTTAGCGTGATGATAAATAGGCTAAAGCCTTCCTCGGCAAATGAGATATCGAAAGATTTTTTCAAATTGGACCAGTAGTTCCTGAGATTAGCACGCTCAACCAAACAAACAAACAAACAAACTCTTCAGCTTTATATATTAGTATAGATTATTTCTGGTATGATATTTTACCTAAGAATATAACCCGTCCATCTGAATTTAAGTCTTTAGTCTTGTATGTGTTTTCTCCTTTTGTCAATATTCTGACTTATTTTACATATATTGACAAAACTAAACTCTAACATACCATAATAACTAACAGTAACCATTATATAAATATTTGTTTATTTAAAGCAAGATGTCTGTAAGTGTCGTGTTTGTCTTTATGTGTTTCAGTTGCCTAATCTGGAAGAACTAAATTTCATCAAGATTTTAATGTTACCTATAAAGTGACTCCTACATTGGCAGATTTTGTACTTACTACACGCTGCGCCGCATCATTACAAAAAGTTTAAGTTAAATAGGTAACCATCGTTGCGCTATGCACATATCTGAACGCATTACACTTATTCATTTGTAAAAAACTAGTTCATTTGGTAGTAATATGTGTACATCTCTATTACATACCAGATTTAACCACCACTTACCATTGTTGAACATTTTAATAACAGTCTCTACCTCCGCTAAAAGTATAATTATTTTGTTGTCTGTAGTAAACAGCTGATTCAGATTATGTCATTCATAATTGCAATCTGTGAAACATATCTGATACGATCATAACCTGTAAACCTATTTTGTTTTTATTTTAATTACACGAACATAAATAAAAATAATGGAAAAACTTGTAAAATTCGCAAAAACAGTACGAAACAATTGGAAAAAATCAGTGTTTGGTGTTATCGCTTTGTATTACGGTGGAGCCACTGTTAAAGAAAAATATGAGTAAGTAAAATATTTATATTACATTTTACATGTACAATAAATGAAATTGTCTATAGCAACGAAGTATAGAGAGATAATTACGTGTATCTTAATTCATCTATATAATTTATGTAATCTTTTGGTAATAATAGCAGGCAGTTCTTTAGAATTTACCTTGACAATCTTACAATCATCAGCCACAAAACCTACATTGCCAAATTCCTGATAAATTACTGTAACTTCATTATTGTACATGAAAAATATATATACTAAAGTTGTACAAGTGTTTTATTATTGAATTATGTAAACAGAAAATAAAGATATTTTGTTTATGATTTCATTTAAAATATTCTAAACCAAAATAAGAATAGAAATGCTGTTGTTTATTTTTTAATTAAATTAAAGATTTAATTAATTAAGATTACCTAAATCTAAGAAAATTGAACTAAAACAATTTATTATTCTAACATGTTGCCAACCTTCCTGAAATAAAGTGATACGTGAAAAAAAAAAGCCAACAGCCCTTTGAAATTATTAGAATAACTTGTGAAACACACAACACAAACTTAAAGAAGTGTTGAATACTAGGAGTGGATAATACAGCTTTTATGGCATGTCAAATCAAATCAAAATACTTATACTGTATACAATATTGAATATATTGATTCGGACTCAATGTACTATTATCTCTTTTGTGACTAATTTGTAATTCTATTGTTAGACAATTATGAAATTAAACTTATAGGGATAATTACAGTACACTGTAATGACTACTGACATATGTATTATATGTGCACTGAATAATTACTCTGTTGTATGTTTTATAACTGTATGAAACAAATATAATATAAAATTTTACCATACATAAATAAATACAGGGTACAATATTTCCAAACTTTCAAAATACAGTAAACCAAGTTCTTGTTCAATTGTTTATATGTAACTTAAATTAGAAAAATGTGTTACCTATATGTGTTCAAACATTTGTACAACATTTTTAGTTCAAGGCCAGAGGTTAATTTGTACTAAAGTCAATGAATTGGTGCATAATCATTATCTTATTATTTTCATATTAAGATAGAAAGTTCATTTCTATCCTAATATTTCATTCACATTTTTTTTTTCAAAATTTATATTTTCAAACTCTACCAAAAAAGTTAAGACCAATTTTTAGACATATGCGTTATAAGGTTTCAAACATAGTGGATTATGTTTAATGTGAAATGTACTCACATTTCTTGTAGTCATAAAATACTCATATTTATAAAACCTACCAGTATTACCTAAAAAAACTGTTATTGCTCTTAGTGAGCCTGAAACAGTCATGATCAATTTGTTCTTCTTGAAATTGTTTTCATTTGTGGTTGCCAAGTATTTAAATTATGTTGGTATTAAATTCTCTTATAGGATAAATGTAATAATGAGAGCAGCATGCAAAGAAGCAGCTAAGTATGGTGAAGTCGTCATTCCTATGGAGAGGAATCCAACTCTTGTGACTGTGATACTAAACCCTGTAGCAAACAAGAGGAAAGCAAAGAAAGACTTTGAAAAGTACTGTGAGCCACTCTTACATCTAGCTGGGCTGCAGGTAGATGTGGTATATACAGCATCAGAGGGCAATGCCAAAGAGATTGTTGAGACATTGCATGGGACAGAAGCTATTATAGTTGCTGGCGGAGATGGAACATTGTCTGAAACTGTTACAGGTAATATATTATTAAATACAGTTCATAGTTTTATAATTTTAATCAATTACTTTACATCTTTTGTTCTATTGAGCTTTTATATGGTTGTTATCATAACCAGAATATATGTTTTAGTTATAAAGATAGTTTGAACTTCATAGAGACCTCAGATAGATAAAAGATAAACTAGATCGAGTTTCTTGCCGGTTCTTCTCGATGACTGGGTTATTTTCCGAACCGGTGGTAGCTTTGACATTCATAAGGGCCTTCTCAGGGCCTAAATTGAATTAAGGATATTTTGATTTGAGATGAACATTATTTCTTTCAACTTTAAATATAAGACTTCGATTTGTCAGGTTGTAATATGTCTATTCTGTTTTTAATCTTTATATATAAGTATTTCACCATAATCTAGTCTGATTTTAAATGACAATGTAGCTGCAGTCGGTAACTTATTTTTACCATTAAAAAAAATTTTGTTAGATTTTGTCACCAATTAAAAATATTTTCAGGTCTTCTAAGAAGAAATGATGAAGCTAATCGTTTCCCTTTGGGTGTGTTACCTCTTGGTCGTTCAAACTCTGTTGGCAACACACTATTCCCGACAGGTAAAGGAGTTGAGAAAGTCAAGCAATTAGTTGACGCAAGCATGGCCATCATTCAGGGCAATACAATTTGGAAAGATACCATGAAAATAGAGCCCATAACATATGATGACGAAGAACCTAGTAAACCCATATATGCAATGGCGTCGATGGAATGGGGTGCTTTCCGTGATACCTTAGCAAGGAAAGATAAGTATTGGTTCTTTGGGTCACTTCGAGAGTATGTAGCATATATTTTCAATGGTTACAAAAACTCATTAACATGGAATTGTAGCGGTACAATTAAATATACACCTCCATGTATAGGATGTAGCAACTGTGTTGCCAAAAGGCCAGAACTTAAAAGCAAATGGGCTTTCTTCATGTCAAGCACTCAAGGTGCACCACAACCAGATCAAACTAGAACACTGAATCCTGAATGCGTGTCGTTACAGGAGCTATGTTTTAAAACATGCGATTTCAAAATAAAAACGCAAAATATTGAAGCCAAAAGTGAAATCCCATCGTTAAGTTTAGTTTTAGGTAAAAATAGTTATTCTTACATTGATTTCATATCTGAAGGGTGGAACAGAATAAAGAAGAATGAAAAATCAAATGTAATATATGCAAGGACTATTGAATTACTTCCTAAAGATTCAAACAAAGAAGTAACAATTGAGATAGACAAGGAAGAGTTTGATCTCAAACCTGTTAGAATAACA